>VWPU01018808.1:0-30136 GCA_013398955.1 Callaeas wilsoni | reverse complement strand
CCTGCCCTGCCCGGCCCGGCCCCCGGTGAGTCACGCTCCAGCCGTGCGGCTCCCGGGGCGGCGGGCGGGCGCCGAGGGAAGCAGGAAGCGGCGGGGGAAGGCTCGGCACGGCTCAGCTCGGCTCGGCTCCGCTCCGCTCCCTCCGGCGCTGCCCATGGAGGAGCGCAGCCCTCGCTGGACGGCGCGGCCCGCGGGTGAGTGACCCCCCCACGGGGACCCCCCACCAGCGCCGTGGGGAGGGGGCAGCGGGGTCCCCTCCGGGTGGGAGTTGTGCTGGAGGGGTGGGATGGGGCTGGTGTGATCGCGCCGCTCGCAACTCCCCCCCAGCCCCTCTGCTGGGGGATCTGGTGTGGGGGATGGAGGTCACCCTGGGGTCAGGGGACCCTGTGGTGTGGGGGACAGAGGTCACCCTGGGGCTGAGAGAGACGGTGGTGTGGGGGATGGAGGTCACCCTGGGGTTGAGGGACCCCATGATATAGTGGGTGGAGGGAGGTCGCCCTGGGATTTGGGGCCACTGTTGTTTGGTGAATGGAGGTCACCCTGGAGTTGAGGTACCCCATGGTCTAAGGGGCAGAGGTCACCTTTTGTTTGGGGAAACCCATGGTGTGGGGAATGGAGGTCACCCTGGATTGGGGAACTCTGTTGTGAGGGGAATAGAGGTCACCCTGGGTCTGAAGGAACCCATGTTTTGGGAGACCAAGGTCACCCTGGGGTTGAGAGACCCCATAGTTGCCCTGCAGTTGGGGGTCCCTGTGATGTGGGGGATGGAGGTCACCTTGGAGTTGGAGGACCCATTGTGTGTGGACTGATGTCACCCCAGAGTTGGGGGACCCCATGACAAAGAGGGTGGTGGTCACCCTGAGCTTCAGGGGACACTGTTGTTTGGGGGATGGAGGTCACCCTGAGGCAGGGGGACCCTGTGGCCTGAAGGATGGAGGTTGCCTTTGGCTTGGAGGACTCTGTTGTGTCAGGGGTAGAGGTCGCCCTGGTGGGGGACTACCCCATCATGGGGGGGACAGAGCTCACCCCGAGCTTCAGGTGCCCCACGGTGTTGTCGACAGAGGTCACCCTGGCCTTGGAGGACCCCGTGGTGTGGAAAATGGAGGTCGACTTGGAGTTGGGGATCCAGCCAGGGAATGTTGTGGGGAGATGAAATCCTCTGGGTGCTGCGGCCTCAGGGCCTGGTGCCAGCTGGGGTGCTCAGTCCTCGTGACCCACATTCCAAAGAGACCCTTGGAGTCATTTCCCATGGCTGGCAGGGCACACAATGGCCCTGACCTTGACTCTTCTCCTTGCCTTGCTGCCTGTCCCTCTCTTGGTGCAGGCACCCAGGGTGCTGCATGGGGCCGTGCCTCAGTTTACCCACCCGCCGCTGCTGTATATCCGTATTTCTGGACACCCAGGACCGCCGGAGCTGGGGAGGGACCGTGTTGCTGATTGAGCCTGACGCGGGGAGCCCGGGCACCGCACCCTGTGCCCGGGTGATGCCGTGGCCCCAGCGTCTCGCCTGCCTGCACCTTTATTGCCCTGCTCCATCCTGGCTCTTCCAGCCCTGCCTGTGCCGCCTGCCTTGCCCTTCGCCCTGGGGCCACTGGCTCACCGTGCCCTGCTAGCGCCTGTGTCTGCTTTGCATGGTGACATGGGTGCCAGTCCCGGATGGGTGGCATCTGTCAATCGAGTGCCCCATCGGTAGCATCTGTCCCCAAGCCCTGGGCTAGTGCCCACTGCCAGCCCTTGGAGCAGCAGGGCGAGTGCCTCGCTCTTTTCACCCTCATCCCCATCCTCCTCCCGTGGCTGAGGGCACAGAGCTGTGGGGTGGGCGCCGCGTGGGTGCCCGCTGGGCCACGAGCGGGATCCAGATCCAGGGAGGGAGTTAATGGAGGGAAAAGGCAGCGGGAAGTCAGCGCCTCTTCCTGCAAGGGCGCGCGTGCGCCGGCGAGCACCGGGGTGAGCCCGTGTGGTTTGTGGGTGTGAGCGAGGGGAGCGTGCGCCCGGCTGCGTGTGCGCTTGGCAGCCTGTTTGTGTAACCTGCCGGGGAGGTGGCAGCTGTGACGGGGACGGCGGCCTGGCAGGGCCGGCCAGCTAAGCCCGGAGGGTCCCACAGGGCCGAGGGGGTCGGTGTGCAGGAGGGGCTGGCTGCGAGCGCGTGTCTCTGTGTGTGTGTGTGTGAGCGTTGCACAACCGCAGGGTGTCAAGCGCTGCGTGCGGGGCGCGGTGACCCCTCGCTGGGGGCACACGGGCTGCGTGTGCCTGCACGTCCCGCTGGGGCTGTGCTCCTGTGTGCGCACACGGGGCCTGTTTGGGGCGGTGGAGGGGTGAGTGTGCGAGTGTTGGCTGCAGGGCAGGGAGCTGCAGTGAGGAGATGGTGGCTTTGGCTGAGGGCCAGGCTGCCGGGGGGCGCAGGGGGGGTGCCGAAGGACGCGGGATAGTTTATTCCTTCCTGGCACGTCAGTGGCTGGAACGGGGGTACAGGTTGGGGGGCAGCTTGAGGAGGGGTTGTTAGTTGTAATCGCTGCTCCTCTGTTTGTTCCCCTGGCCCCTCAGCCCTCACCCTGGCGCCTGGCCCGTGGGAGGCTGAGGCCTGGAGGGGCTGTTCCTGGGGGGTTTGTGCCTGTGCCAGCCGTGTGGGAGGTGGTGCTGCTCTCCCCCACATCAGGGCACGGCGCCACGGGTCACACCTCTGTCCCGGAGCCCTGGCACTGCCGCCAGCTCCGGGTGTAAGGCCTGGCCTTACTGTGGGCAGCAGCAGATGGCCTCTGCCATCGCGGCCCGCTGGGGACACCCAACCCAGACCGTCGTGTGCTGGCACCGCTCGGGTGCTTCACCCACCTCCGGGGTGCTGGGTGCCCCCGAGGGGCTGAGCCCCGCCGTGCCCCGGGAAGGAGCAGCCGGGACAGAGCTTGGCCTGCGGTGGCCGCCCGGGCAGGCTGCCAGGGGGATTGCCCTTGAACTGGCCCTTGCCATGCCTCGTGCCCCATGTCCCGGCTGCCCCACGTCCCCCACACGTCCCCCCAGCCCAGCACCCCGCTGCCCGCCGGCAGTTGCACCGCGGGGCGGGAGGAAGCGGCCCAGAGCTCCCGCGCCCATAACGGCGGCTGCCTTATCTCAGGGCCTTCTGGGCCCCCCCACCCCTTATCTGCCACGGCCGTTGGCCCTGGCTGGGCCCACAGCCTCCCTCAGCCCCCCCAGCCCCTGCGGGGTCAGCCCTTGGGGGCGGCCGCTTGGCAGCCTGCCCCCTCGATCCTTTTTGAAGTTTCAAATCCATTTAAGTCAAGAGGAGGGAAAGTTATTGCCTCTAAAGCCCCTTGCGTTGAGCAGTAAATCCTCTTTGCTGGGCCAGCGCCGCCTCCGAGCACCCGCGGGAGCGGGGGGTGATTCCCGGGGGGGTACAGCCTGAATGCGTGTGTCCCCAGCACCCTGCAGGCAGGTGCTCTGTGGCTGGGAGGGAGTGGGGATCCCAAAACACCGTCAGCATGGTGTTGGGGTGGTTCCTTTGAAACCCCCCCAGCTGAGCAAGCAGAAGCATCACTGCTGCTTGCTCACCATTTGCTGGCCACCTCCTTGCTCACCCTGATTTGGCCCAGAAGGGGGGTTCTCCTCATGACATCAATACCCTGGCATCCCCAGCAGTGTGGCACAGCACTCCCCCCGCTGCTGTGTGCCCTCTTTGAGGCCGATGGAGCGGGAGCTGGATGTGCTGCCGGCATGCTGGCGTGTTTTATTTGATTTCCCATCTCCTGAGCTGGCAATATTTAAATATTAATGCCTGCCTCTAATTGCTGGGTCAGAGGAGCGGGGCGGCGCGGGAACGGGTGCAGGGGCGGCTGATTTTGTTGTCTCGGGGAGTGTTTGCCGAGGAAAAATGTTTGTGCACACACACACACATAATTTTACTCCCTCGGGATTTACTTGGCCTTGGGAGTGATGCGGTGGGGGGGGAGAAGCTGAGCTATGATGCCACCGGGCCATCATTCTGCAGCAGGGCACCCACCCCCCGCATCCGGGGGCCCTTCTCCCGCGCCCGTGGAGGGATTGTTAATGGCAGGGGAGGGGGGTGTTTTATTTTCTCTCCGGGCAGTGCGGCGTCAGATGCTTGCGTGCTCGCTTCCTGTAATAAAGCGACCGCCGGCGCGCTTGTCACCTGCTCTCTGTTGTGCTGCCAAGCGCAGACATGCCGCTTCTTGCTGCGGGCCCTGGCGTGCTCCCCGCCGCCGCCGCCGCTGTGCCCGCCCCGGGCGCTCGCCCCGTGCCAGCGCGGCGGTAGCAGGTGTTTGGGGAGGGTGCGACGGTGCCTGTTGCCGCACGCCCCGTGCGGGCGGGGGCCGTTTAACTGTTGCTCACCGCGGCCGTGCCCCCTTCGATGCCCTCCCTGCTTGGCACTGGGGTGTCCCGCTCCCCTGCGAGCGTTGGTGCTGCTGTTCCCCGGCGTTTGGGGTGCGCCGTGGTGGAGCCGGCCCAGCTGCAGGCAGGTGGCTCTGCTTGTCCCCAGCTGTGCCGCGCAGTTGGATCGGGGAGGTCCGTGCAGCATGTGCCATGCAGGGGCTGTGCAAGCTGCTTGGCGCTGCTGTTTGCCACCGCGCCGTGCCATACTGTGCCATGCAGTTCGCTTGGACGCCGGGCCACTGCCCACTGTGCCGTGCAGCCACCTTGAACTGCCCACCGTGCCGTGCTGTCCCTTTGCACACACACAGCTCTGGTGCCAGCACCTTCCCAGCGCTGTTAGGGGAATTTTACCCATTGGGAAATCCCTCTGGTCCCCTTGGGATCCCTCACTGGTTTGCCACCCCCTGCAGCCGTTGTTCCTTGGCTGTGCAATCTCCTTCCTCCTGCCCGCATGGCACATGAGCTGTCCCGGTTAACTGGTGTTTGCTGGGTCCTGCTCCTGATAACCCCGGCCAAGGGAATTCCGTACCCTTGAACCTGGCAGGGAGGCTCCTTGGAAGGGGCTAACACGGGGTCTGCTCCCCACAGGCAGCCTGGAACGTGGTAGATGTGGGGTTTAGGGATGAATTACACCCAAATATCCCCCGTGGAGGAGGCAGGCTGGGTTTTCCTCCTTCCTGCCCGCATCCTGCCCCGCTCCAGCCCCGGCTCCCGGCACTGCCTTTGTTTCCGCTGTATAACAAGATGATGGGTTAGGGTCAAGCTGCGGGTTCATAACTTGTTGGAAGACTTTGCCGAACAATAAAGGTGTCTGGCTTTATATCTGCTCGTATTTTATCCGCGCCACGGCCTTTCCCCAGCGCCGGCCGGGATTTACGGCGGGGGATATTTGAACGTGTCGAGGCGAGCCGGGGAAGCCGAGGCCGACCCCCTCCCCACGCCTTTGCATTCAGTGCCTGGGCGCTGAAATATTTACCTTCCAGCTCCTCTGACAGTTCAAGCCGTCTCGTGAAGCAAAGGTTATTGAACTGCGAATGTTATGACATTACATTTTTGTGTCTGCACTTTCTAGATGCGTGATGCAGCCTGAATGATAAGTGATCTCGGGGTTAAGGGTGGGGTTTTTTTTTCCTTTCTGTTCCTTTCCCTCCCTCCCTGAGCTGTCAGCTCTGCTGGGGCTTGATAACGCTCGCTTTTATTGCCCTGCCTTTGCATTCCTGCTGCTGGGCTCCCTGCAGTTGAGGTGGGTGCTGGGAAGGCGGGAGAGGGACATTTCCAGCACAGAAGCTGGCTGCACTGGTGTGCGCCTCAGTTTCCCTAACCCTCATGCCATGAGTGGTCACCCATGCCAGCAGCCCCTCTTCCTGGCTGGTACTCCCAGTGTGGGGAAGTGCTGCATCCTATATCCCACCAGGACCACAGAATCACAGGATAGTTTGAGTTGGAAGTGACCTCAAAGCTCCTCTCATTCCAACCCCCTGCCATGGGCAGGGACACCTTCCACTAGACTAGGTTGCTCCAAGCCCCGTCCAACCTGGCCTTGCCATTCCTTGGGGCAGGAGGTGATGCCCGGTGTCACTGGTGCCAGCCTGTGCCATGGTGCCCATCTTGCAGCCCCATTAGTGGGATTTTGGGGTGCTGAGGTGATGCTCTCTGGTACCCCGTCCGCCAGGGCTCTGAGCATCTCATCAGCTGTCCCCACTTGCGACAAAGCATCCTGGACAGCCAGGTGGCCAGGGGGACACGTGGGGAGGGGGACAAGTGACAGCAGGCCTGGGCTGTCCCATACACACTAGAGGGCAGCAATAAACTGGATCAGTGGGCTGTGTTCTGTCTCTGGGGGCCTTCAGGGGTCTGACCCCCCAAAGTTGCCCCGGCACAGTGGGTTTGCAGCAAGGGCACACTTAGTTTTCAGGGGGGCTTAAATAACTCCATTGCAGCAGGATGAGGGCCCTCCAACCACTCGGACTCGCGGTGTCATCTCATCTCATCTCAGGAGCAAATTAATTAAGTCATTCCATACATTTGGCTGCATTCGCTGCTGGGGAATCACATCTGCATCCCCCTTTCCCCCCTGGCTTTTCCGTGGGCTCCCCCTCCCTGCTCAGCTCCCTGCAGGAGTCAAGATCTCACCCCGCAGCGCCTGGAGATTTCCATGGGCTCGGGGCTGGCCGAGCATCCCGAGCATCCCCGGTCGGGGCGGCCGCCAGCGCTAACAGAATCCAGCTGTGCCGGCGGGAGGGCAGGGGGGGCTGCGGGGAAAAGGGGGGAAAAAAAAGAGGTCAGGGCCCGGGAAATTAAATGTTCATAAATGTAGGCCCGAGCGCTTAAAAAGTAGGGCAGTGCCATTAAATCTCATTAAAGTTTAATACCTATCAGTGCCACTTCAGGCAGCCCTTGGACATTGCTTTAATTTGATGGGTGTTAAGGGAGAATTATCAAATAATTGTGCTGGCTGGGGACTTGCTTTTATCATGTTACATGGAAAGCTCTCCCGGCTTTGTGCCGCACATCAAAACAGCGGCGGGTAGGTATTGTTCTGGGGAGGGGATGGGGGCAGCTGCAGGGGGGGTCCCCGCTGTCCCCATCGCCCTCAGCGGTGGCAGGAAGGATGAGGGACACCAGATCAGGTTGTTACAGGGATTAGTTGCCCCAGTGATCACGTTTTTCTGCCCATATTTAACCCACCTGCCCCCGGCAGGGGTGTGCTGCCCCAGGCTGGCATTGCTGAGGGTGGCATGGGCACAGCGAGCATCCTGCCATTGTCCCCATGGATTCTGCCATTATCCCTGTGGGCCCTGCCAGTGTTCCCATGGGTCCTGCCACCATCCCCATGGGTCTTACTGGTGTCCCCATAGGTCCTACCATCATTCCCGTGGGTTCTGTCATCATCCCCACAGCTCCTGCCATTGTCCCCGTGGGTCCTGCCAGTCTCTCCGTCAGTCCTCCTGGTGTTCCCATGGGTCGTGCCGGTGTCCCCACGTCCCAGCAGGGTTGTGCCACTCTTCCTGCACTCACTGCCCCAGGATGCCGGTGTGGGGCTGTGGGTGCTGCTTATTAACACTAATATTTGGAGAGGCTGTGGGGTCTGTGGGGAATTGCGGATGGGAGGAGCCAGGGATGGCCGGCTCCGTGCAGAGGCGAGGACAGGGGCCCATGCATTTTTTATAGGGTGCACCCGGGGTTATTTTTATTTCTTTCTATTTCCTTCCTCCTCCCCTCGCTGTAAAAGTCCCTGTTGATAAAGAATTAGTGCCAGGTCGTTAGTCCTGGTTTTTATGAGATAAACCCGGGCACAAGGTGCTGTCGTGTAAACGCCGGGGCCAGGGGAGTGCGGGGACGGGGAGAGTGGAGCTGCTGCCATGAATTATTCAGCAGCGCCTGATTTCACATTATTCTCACTGATACTTTTACAACCTGTCAGTAAATAAAAAGATTCTACATTATTTATAGAAATGGACCCGAATTGGGTAGGAGAATTTACTGTTGCTATTATTAGGGGCTGCTCAGCACCGCGTTAATGAGAGCCGGGTGATGGCGACTGCTGCTTCCTGTGGGCGCGGTGTCCTCCATGTCCTTCCAGGTGCCACCTTGCTCCCCAAGGATCACTGTGTCCCCTGTCTCTCCCTGCTGGGGCTCCATGGGTTTGGGCTGCTTGAAGGGAGATCTCTCCTTCCTAAGGGATGTCTTCTTCCCCGGGACGTCTTCTTCCCAGTGACACATCCCTGCAGATGACGTCTGTCCTGGGACATCCATGCCAGGGACGTCACCTTCCAGGAGATGACATCTTCCCAGAGATGTCTCCTTCCTGGGGACATCTCCTTCCCAAATGTGTCTGCTTCCTAGGAACATCTTCCCCAGGACTGTGTCTTCCTGGAGACATCTTCTCAGGCACATCTCCTTCCTGAGTATCACATCTTCCCAGGGACATCCTCTTCCTGACACTTTTCCAGAGACACCTCCCTGTGGATGACACCTTCCAAGGGACATCCTTGTGGGTGATGTCTCCTTCTGGGAGATGATATCTTCCCAGAGACATCTTCTTCCCAGGGACAACTCCCTGTGGATGACACCTTCCCAGAGATGTCTCCTTGCTGGGGACATCTCCTTTCAAGGATGTCTTCTTCCTGAGCACACCTCCTTCCTGAACACATCTCCTTCCCAAAGACATCTGCTTCCTGGGGACAGGGACCACATTTTCTCAGGGACATCCTCTGCCTGGGGATGTGTCCTTCCCTAGGACATCATCTTCCCGGGGACGTCCTCGCTGTGGATGTTTCCTTCCAGGAGATGACATCTTCCCAGGTACGTTTCCTTCCCAAAGACATCTTCTTCCTGGGAACATCTTTTTGAGACTGTCTCCTCCCTGGGGACCACATCTTTAGGAACATCTTCCTGGTGACCACATCTTCCAAGGAACATCTTCTTCCCAGGGATGTCTCCTTCCCAGGCGCCAGTCCTGGGACACACATCTCTGCTGGAGGAGGATGCTTTCCAATCACGATGCAGTCACATTTCTGTCCCCATCCAATGAATTGTTCCCACCACGCCAATGCCCTCCTTGCTTTGCATCCCGCCCTGTTGCAGGAACTGGAGGGGCTCCACTTCCCATCGTTTGCCTGTCGCCGCAACGGGAGCCATCCCACCCACGCACCCGCCAGCCCCCTGGATCCCGTCTGGGCTTCCCGCATCCCTGATGTGACAGCTCCAGAGAGGTGGAAAAGCATCGCATGGGGTTGGGAAGCCCCGAGGAGGGGGGTGCTGGGCCGCGGGTAAACCAAGGCACGGCGGCGATGGAAAAACCAGGAGGAAACCCAAGCTGTAATGGTTTGTCTGCGGTGTCCTAAGGTGGCTGCTCCCAGGCTGCCAGTGACAGGTTTATTGGCAGGCAGGCCGGGCTGGAAGGATTGTGGGCTATTTACAGTGCTGGGGCCGTGACTTTGCGAGCAGACAGTTAACATAAATTCACATGATGGATCAGTTATCACTTCATTGAACTGGTGGCGGATCCATTGAAGGCTGTGCAGTAACATACTGTTTCCTGGCTCTGCGCAGCGCTGGGATACATTAAATACACTTTATTTATAGCTTACCATTGCTGCACTGTGGGCAGGAGAATGCAGCTTTTGCAACTATCATCTAATTTTATGATGAGCATTAAAGCAAGGCCTATAATTTGCACCTTTTTATTCATTAGACACTGGTGCAGCCATAAGTCAAGAATGCCCAGGGATTTAGATGCAGATCCAGAAGATAAACTATTGACAAGCCAGATGTATTTTTACATTAGTGTGCCTTTACAATAGTTTATGTTGAGAGTGGAATATAAATTGCATTATTAAATACGAACCACTCTTGTAACCGCTGCTCTTCCTGCGTCTGTGCAGGCAGGGTGGGATTCGGAACTGCAGAGCACGGAGGCTTTGCCTAATGGCTCCAGGTTGGGGGGGGATTGTTATTTTGGCTTATTTTATCTGTGCATGCGCTGATGCATCAGAGCAGGGGTCTGTCTCAGCACTGTCCCTAGGAGGAGGCATCCTGTGGGACGAAGAAATGTGGGATGTCAGAGCAAAGCCATCCCAACCACGTGCCCCCAGCAGGGACCTCGGCTTGGCCGCTGCCACCTGGCCAGCAGCGAGTTAAATCCTTTTGTTTCTGAGGCAATACAGTTTATATTATGAGCATGAATAAAAGATGGTTGTGCTAGGGGTAGCTGTCAGGATCTTCGCCGCCTATAAAGGCTTCTACTGTAGCTTGACAGTAAAAGACTGTGTTTGGGGACTGATGTGGTTTCTCAAAGGAGCTAAATAAATAAGGGACGCTTATTTTTACACCAGTAAAGGCTGCTGGAAATTTAAAGCCCTGTTTATCTCGCTGAAATCACGGTGTTTATTGTTATCTCGTGGAGGGGGAATTTGCATGTTGGCTAATAATTAACCCAACCCAGCGCTTCTCCCTCCTGTACGTGCGGTGGCCCCGCCGTTATCTGGGGGGAGGAAACGCTTGCAAATCAAATGCAAATATTGACCCTGCCTGGGCCGGGCGCTGCGGTGGCCGCGTGCTCCCGGTACCCATCCCATGGCTGCTGTGGGGTCAGGAGCGCAGGATGGAGGGGCTGGGTGCTGGTGCGTGGCATGAGAGGGCTGATGGGAGCCATCCTCATGGCTACCCCGTCCTTATTTCTGCCCTATTCCCATTGACATCCCATCCACACTGAAGCCTTTCCATATTTCCACCCCATTGCCACCTTGTTGCCTTACCGATCCATCCTTATTTCCATCCTATTGCCATGGCCACCCCATCCCCATTGTCACCATGTTGCCATCCCATCCTTCTTCTCACCTCGTACTCATTGCCGTTCCATGGCCACCCCATCTTCATTGCTGTCCAACACCCATCACCATCCTGTCCCCATTCCTGTCCCCACTGCTACCCCATCCCGATTCCCACTCCATCTCCATGGCCACCCCTTCCCCATTGCCACTTCATCCTTATTTCCACCCTGGTCGCATGGTCACCTCATTCCCATGACCATGTCATCCTTATTGCCACCCTATCCTTATTGTCACCCTGTCCCCATTGCCACCCCATCCTTATTTCCATCCCATTCCCCTGGCCACCCCATCGTTATTTCCACCCCATTCCCATGGTCACCCCATCCTTATTTCCACCCCATCCCTGTCCCCACCCCGTGGCCACCCCTTTGTGGCAGGTGCTAACAGGCGTCCCGTCCCGCTTGCCGGTCCCTGTGCCACCAGATGCTGCCGCTCCGTGTCACACTATCATGTCGCTAGCGGAGTGTAACGGGGAGAGCAGTCGGTGCCTTTGTTTCTCCTGCTCCCCGCACAGCTGTCACTTCCAGTGATCAGTAGAAAAATCATCACCCCACCGGATCATACATATGGAACGGTGTCTGTGCGGAATATTTATTGTAACATGTGTCGAGGCCGCGCCGGTCACGAGCCCTGGGCTGGGCTCGCGCTGTGCCAGCCCCGGAAGGATGCTCCAATCCCCCGGGCTCTGCCTGCTGGGGAGGTGTGGGTGTCCCCACGGCAGTGTCCCCACGGCAGTGTCCCCACAGTGGCTGGGGGACTCGGGGCTAATTGCGCTTGGTGGCCTCAGGCTGTGCAGCATCCTCTGCTTCGTGAGGGACTGGGAAAGTGCTCCCTCTCCCAGCCTGTCCCCACCTTGTTCCCAAAGGATGTCTTCAAGCTGGGGGAACAGCTGAGATGTGGGGGGTTGTGCAGAGCTGCAGCTGGTAAAGCTGCAGGGGAGCAGAAGCCCGGGGGCTGCCCCTTGCTGGGGTCACCTATGGGGTGGTCTTTGGGGTCTCCGAGGGCAGGAGGCGAAGGCGCGCCGCACCTTGGCCCTGTCAGTGTCTCCGGGAGCTCTCTCCCATCTCCGGAGCTGTCAGCTCGGCACCTTTCATGTGTGATGGGTAAACAGCGTGGCGCGCCTGCCGGGGAAGGCTGTTGGATCCCTGCTGGTGCTAAAGCGGCGTCTGGCAGGGACGGGGAACGTGCCGTCGCCTGCGCGAGGCACGGCGGACGTGACGCCCCGCTGGGGCTCCGTGCGGCTTTCCTGATGGAGAGCAGAGCCCGAGCCGCCCCGGTGTCAGGGGGCAGCCGTGCTGATGGGATTCACGGTATTCCCTGCAGGTGTGCCACTCCCACCACCAAAAACCAGTTCCCACGTCCCCATCTCATGCGCTGCTGGCTGATGGGGACACAGAGCCCCCCCGTGCCCCCTCTCCGTGCTTTTTCCCTCTCCGGGGTGGACAGATGCCGCGCGGGCAGGACGGGGTCACCGGGTCCCCCCAGCACATGGCTGGGGGAAGGTGTTGCCAGCGCCTTTTGGCACCCGCTGCCACACGAGCGCGCTCCTCTGACAGCTTTATCAAGCCTCCAGACTTCCCAATTCCATTGTTCCTGACATCTGTTTCGGTAAGTGATTAATTGCAATTAGTGAACGGTTTGAAAGCCTGTGGAAGAATATTCAGCAGAAAACTCGTCAAGATTAATGAGTGGTGGCAGTTGTCAGAAGGGCTGCTGCCTCGCCGGGATGCGGCGGCGGCAGGGAGGTGCGGGAGGCTGGGCGAGCGGGGTGCCCCCCTCCCCGCGCCCGTGTCCCCCCCCGCCGTGTCCCCCCCTCCCTGAGAATAACACGGGCTGATTTTTCATCCGAATGCATGAATTATCCACTAATGCGCTATTAATAAAGCGCTGTGGAGTTTCACCGAGATTAGGTCCTAAATCATGCAGAATGAATTTTAATCAGTCCGAAAGACACCGGTGCTAGCCACTCCCGGGGACCTGCGGGAAACCAGCCTGGATCCAGCCGGGATCTGCTGCCGGAGCAGCCGCGCCTGCACCTTTGCCCCCGTGCCATGCCGTGCTACGTGCGGGTGGTGACAGAGCCAGGCACCTTTGTGCGCTGCTGCCAGGGCAGGGGGATTACAGGATATGAGCTCTGTGGGCACAGCTGGCTCTCCAAATCCTTGCCAACGGGCACAGGGAGATGGCAGCCTGTGAGGTGGCACCGGGCTGTGGTGCCCGGGGTGCCAGGAGGGAGCAGGCATCCTCTGCGCTACTGTGCCATTCCCAAATTCCCAAAGGCCCCACATTTTGCGGGTGTCACTCCTGCAGCGAGATTCCCAGGTCTCTGCACTGTGCCCTTGCTCTCGGCCTGGTTGTGCCCCCAGCTCGGTGCAAGGGACCACCCCGAGGTGCCGGGGGTTTGTGGAGGTGCCGAGGCCGGAGGGGCAGACACACCCACAGCCCCGGGGGGAAGGGAGGGTGCGACATCTGCTCCTGCAAATTGTTTGCCTTGCCGAGGTCAGGGCGGCTCGACAGCCCCAGGTCCTGCGAGCAGATGGCTCCGGCATGTTCCCGGCCGCGCTCCGCTGTGCCGCACCCATGAAATTCCCCATTAACTGGCTGTGACCGGAGGCTGGAGGGGGAGGAAGCATCCCTCACTCCTCTGCGCTCAGCCTGGGAGCACACACAGCCTGTGTGTGTCCCCGAGGGCAGCAGCGACTTGTCCCCTCTGCCGGGGAGGGGGATGCCCCCCATGCTTCGCACGGTCTCACTAATTCAGGGGGGCCGCGGAGCGGCCAGGGCTCATCGCTCAGGTGCTGGGGGTACACCCATGGGCTAGTGGGGAGGGAGTCCCCATCCCCTTCCCCGCCTGCCAGCCTGTCCCCGTCCCATCCCTTTGATTTATTGCTCTTTTGGCGGAGGGCAGGGGTGGCGGGGTTCGGCAGGGGCTGGCAGGGGTCGGGAGGTCCCGCCGTCGGCCGCCCTTTGTTGGTGTCCGGCACAATGACCCGGCGCAGGCTGTTTGCTCGGCGCGCTGGGTAATTACCGTGCCGGGGAGGATGAGGAGGTCAGGGCCGATGGAGCCCCCGTGACCCGCCGCCGTCGAGGCCCTGTGTGGCAGCGACTTGTCCTTCCCCTGTCACCATCTGCTCGGAGGCGGCCGCTCGGAGCGGCGGGGCTGCGGCGCTCAGACGGACGGACAGATGGTGGTGGGTTTGAAGAGGTAGAGTGTGTACTTTGTTCTGGAGAGCTTGGAGGAAAAAAACATTAGAAGGAGAAAAAGACAGGGAGAGGAGAAGGAGGGGACATCCTCCTGTGTCCTCACCGCCTGCCACCGTGCCACACGTTGTAGTGGAGATTGTCACCTTGCCACGGATGGGGCTGGGAGTGCTGGCACCGTGGCGTGCTGCACTTGGAATGACAGGGAGGTGGGATGAGTGGTGACCGCCCCTCTGAGTGTCCCCCGTGCCACCACCCCACAGGATGTGGGGGTCCCTGTGGTGCTGCCAGGGATGCCCTTATCCCCGCTGCGTCTCTCCAGGGCCTGACCCCAGCGCGCTGCCCGCCGGCACTGCACGTCCCCGCCTGCCAGCGGTGCCAGCCAGGCCGGGGCTGATGCAAGCGGCATTCCCGGGCAAGCCCGGCCACTTCCCAACCGGCTGGGGCGGCCGGACCGGGGGGAGGCGCGGGCGTGGGGTCCCTGCAGCGGTGCTGCGGACGCCGGGCACAGGCAGGGCGACGCGGCGTCTGCCCCGGGCGCTCCTGACCCGCCGGACCCGCTCGGGGAGCGGCGGCGTGGGTTGGCGGCTTTGGCTCGGGTGCGAGAGGTGGGGCCGGCCGCCCCTGCCGCCTCGCCGCCACCTTTTCCAGCGGCGCCGGCCCTCCGTGTCCCGGCATCGCCTCCGCGCAGCGGGCCGCGCTCGACACCCATGCAACGGTGCCACGGCGGTGCCTGCCCGCGGGCAGGGCGGGGGCGCTGGCACCGCGTCCTGGCACCTGGGTGGCTTTGCTGGAATGCGCCGGTGTTGTGCCAGAGAGGGGGGATTTGGCGCAAGCAGGTGGGGCTTGAGGCCATGATGCACGGGCCTATGTCCTGGAGCGAGGATTTGAGTGGGCTCCCTGAGGGGGGATTCCCACGGAAGTCAGAGGCTCCGGGAATGGGACCCTGCCCGCTGCCTGCCACCGTTGCAATTCTGGCTTTGCTGCCTTTTAATTACCGCCCGCGCCAGGCCTGGCCCCGCGTTCCACTTCATTACGCAATTGCGATCGGGGCCGCTCCTCCCTCCCGGCCGACTCCGGTGGATAATTAGGTGTGTTTTCTCCCGCGTGCAGACAGACACTTAATACAGCTTTAATCACCTGCTCCAGCGGCTCCCACCCACCGCCCTGTGCCCGCTGCTGCTGCTGCTGCCCACAGCCCGCCCAGCTGGGTAATGACAGGCTGCGGGTGCCGCTGGAACGCCCGCTAATAACCCCCGGTGCAGATGCCCCGTGCAGGTGCCCGGTGCAAACAAACACCCCCTGCAAGTGGCCAGTGAACATGCCCACTGCAACAGCCCTGTGCCAGCACCTCGTGAACATCCGCAGTGCAAATCATGGAATTGTGGAATGGTTTGGGTTGGAAGAGACCTTGAGGATCGCCTCGTTTCAACCCCCTGCCATGGGCAAGGACACCTTACGCTAGGCCACGTTGCTCCAAGCCCTGTCCACCCGGGCCTTGAACACTTCCAGGGATGAGGAATGCCCAGTGCCAATGCCCAGTGCCCATCCCTGATGCAAATGCGCCATGCAAACACCTTATGCAAATGATCAGTGGGAACGCCCGCTGGACATCCCCAGCGCAACCGCCCTGTGCCAATGCCCATCCCTGGTGCCAATGCCCGGTGAAAACACCACCCAGGCGGGGACCTGGTGTGTCCTGGGGTGCCGTGGCACTGGCAGGCGGCACTGCCCGGCTCCCGGCCGGCTCCTCCGGAGCAGGCGGCCGCCGGCTCCTCGCAGGTGTACGCACAGACTCCGCGGCGCCCGAGCTTCTGTGCGGCGGGCGCGTGCCAGCACACTGCTGTGCCTTGCGAAGGTAGCAGCCATCTGCACTGTGATAAAAAGCCCTGAGGATGATAAATAGACAAGTAGCACTTTTATTGGATTGCCGTTCCGAAGCAGCCACTTTGGGTTTGGCACGGCGCTAACGACAGACTCGCCGCACGCTGTGCCCAGCCGCCCCGGCCGGGGGAAAGGGGCTGCCCGGCGGCGATGCCAGCGCCCGCCTGGGCACCACTGCTCAGCCCGGAGTGCTGCCTCTGCCTCTTATCCCCTTGATTTTCAGGTGTGACACGGATCCGTGTGACCCGGGATGTGGCGGATGGGAGGGCAGCGTGGCTGGCTGTGGGGCAGGAGCGGGGCTGTCCAGCTGGCACGGCTCGGCACGGCGTGGCACGGTGTCCCAGCTGCCGCGCTGGCCTCGGCATCACCTGCACAAAGCAGCTTGTTTGTCAATAATGGAGCAGGGAAAATTGCACCCGAAATGCCTCTCGGCTCTGCTTTGTGCTGCCTTAATGCGTCCACCCCGGAGGTGCCGGCTTGGCGGCGGCACAAAGGCTGCTGGAAGGGAGGGGAGGAAGGTATGGGGAGCTCAGAGAGGTTCCAGGGGGGATTTTCTCCCCACTGACCCGCACAAGACCCCCAGTGCCAGGGTGAGGGGGCGGAGACAGGCTCTGACCCACATGGTTGGCACCATCATGCCCCCACAGCTTGGCCAGGCCTGATGCCAGGGATGTCAGCCCAGTGGGATTGATCCCAGAAGGATGTGCGTCTTGGGGACAGATTTAGGGGGGGGAGGCAGCATTGCTCAGTGCTTGCCCAAAACTCCTGCTGCTGGGAGCAGGGAGTGGGGTCCTGCCAAACATCCCCATCTCACTGTTCTGGGACATTGATCCCGCCTTGGGGATGTGTTTTCCAATGAATTCCATGTGAGTCACGCTGCACTCTCCATCCCACCCTGCCCGTCCCACTAGAACCCTGACATGGAGGTGACACCGGATTTTGGGGCGGTGTAGGAAAAATGGTGACCCCCTGCTCGCTGGTTTGAGCTGGGAGACACTGGGGTGGTTTTAAGTGTCCTTGTCCCTGTCTGTGTCCCCCTGTGGAGGCAGCTTCTGTTGTGGGATGGGGCAGTTGGGGACACCATTTCAGGGGTGAGACAGGACAGCTTGGGGGCACCGTTTCAGGGGTGCTACAGGACACGGCAGCTTGGGGACACTGTTTCAGGGTACAGTCCCCATGTTACAGGGATGACGAGGGGAGGCTGGGCTGGCAGCGCAGGGACTGGGGGTGCTGAGGGGGGCTGTCCGTCCCCACACCCTGCCAGCCCCCCACCTGTGGCTCAGGGGCCGCGTGCAGCTGCCTGCCCGGGCGTGCATCCCAGGAATTTGGGAGCGCAGGGGGGGCCGGCTGCCTCCGTGCCCTCTGACCCCCCGGATGATACAAGCCCTCTTCTGTTTCTCCTCAGCCCGCCGGCGGGGTCAGCCTGACGGCTGGCGCTGGCTCCCTCGCCGCGATAAAACAGCTCGTCTGTCACGACACAATAGATCCGTCAGGCTGCTGGCACGGCCCAGGGGACACGGCCCCCGGGGCTGGGTGGGTGCTGGCGTGCCCCTTCGAGCTCCCCCAGCCATGCTGGGGCTCCCCGGGGTGCTCAGGGTCCCAGCAGGAGGGTAGGGACAGGGACAGGACCCAGGTGTCCCGGCTGATACCCCTGCCAGCCCCTGCTCTGCCGCAGAGAGAAACAGCCCCGTGTCCTGGCTCCCTGCTGTGCCCGCTGCCCTCACCCCTCACCATCCAAAAATACCTCGCGAGGCCCCAGCACGAGGTGCCCCTCGTGCAGGGGACATTCCCAAGGGAATTGCTCACCTCCATCCATCCCAGTCCCACTTTCCTCCTGACTTCAGGGTCTTTTTATCCAATTTTGCATCACCTTCTCCATAATTTCTGGGATCTCAATATCCAGGATGCCGATGGGTGCTGGCTGGGCGCTGCATCCCCCTGCAGCACCACCCCCTGGCATGGGTACAGGACCCCCCCCAGGACCCCCAGCCCCAACTGGGTGGTTTTTGAGAACTCAAAAGCGTCTCCAGTTAGGAGCAGCGGTGCCGCGGCGCGGTGGCGAGGCACTGGGGCTGTCACTGTGCCGCCTTAATTAGCAGCGCCAGGGCAGGGGTCAGCACAGCTCGGCGGTCTTGACAAGGCTGCTATCAAGTGCAAGGAGGGAGGAGGAGGGAAGGGAGGGAAAAGCAAAGCTACCCAACTCCGGACCAGCCTGGGCGGCGGGGAGGGGGAGGATGAGCGCGCCGGAGCCACGCAGGCAGAGTTAAAAGGGAATAAAATGGTCGCTGTCACCCGCCGGCGGCTCAGCGCCGGGGCTGTGCCTCCCGCTGCCGGGGTGTGGGACCTGTCCTGGGCCCCCCCAGCAGCCTGAGCACCGGCCTGGGGAGGGGGACACGGGACCCCCACCATGCTGGAGATGAAGAGCTGGTCGTCTTTGCTGCAGAGCCTCAGTAAGTGACGGGGGTGGCGAGGCTGGGGGCAGTGGGGACACCCCTCCTGGGGGGACACCCCATCCTGTGGGGACACCCCGTCCTGTGGGGACACCCCATCCTGTGGGGACACCCCGCTGCGAGGTCCCCACAAGCCGCCCCCTCCCCGGTCCCACCGTGCAAGGGGAAGTGGGTGGGTGGCATGGCCGGGGCGAGGGTCCCGCACCCCCCGGCCCCGCGTGCCGCCCCGTCCCCTCTCCGGCGTCCCCGGCCGCGGGGTCAGAGCCCGGCCGCGGCCAGGCTTAACCTCTGCCCTTACCCTCCCGACCTCCAGCCCTGTTAAAAAGGGTTTAAATGCAAAGTTATTTGATAGCTAATCCCAGCTATCCTGGAGGCAGCCCCGGGCTTTGGCGCTGGGAATCGCCCCGAGCCGAGACCCTCAGGCGGCACCGCCGGCACAGCCGGGGTTGCACCAGGGCTGGAGGTCAGGCAAACGCGCCGATTAAAGTCCGGCGGGTGAAAAGAGCTTAAACAAATCCCAAATCCCTCAGATGCCAGATGAGGCTGGTCGAAATTTGCTCGGGAGCCACCGTGGGGAGGGGGAGAAGCATTGAAACCAGCGGGAGCACTAGGAAGGCTGAAACCGCTGGGAGCACTGGGGAGGATGGAGCTGGGTGGGTGCTGGGAGGGCTTGGGACTGGGCAGGGGGCTCGGTTGGTGTTGTGGGGGGGCCCTGTGTGCCTTCCTGCCCTACATCCCTTTGCAGCTGGCCCAGGAGGGACCAGCATCAGGGAACCCCCCGTTTTGCCATCATCTCCCCATTCTAGCACATCTCTCCTCCAAAATGCTGTTTGTGGGATGCCAGGGGGAGACACAGGTGGGTGGCCCCACTGCTGAGCAGTCACCCAGCCAAACTGCCTGCTTGGGAGAAAAAATCCTGTTTTTTCCCCTTCCAGGCATCATGACATGGAGGTGTTCACTCGTCCCTGGGGCTGTCCCAGGGCTGTGCCACTGAGCAGGTCATGGATCCCTGGCCTGCCGTGTCCCCTTGCTTTCCCTAGGGAAAAACATTTCCTCAGGGTGCCAGCCTGCAGCCTCACCCCTAAGTGCAGCAGGATAGGGACCGAAGAGTCCTTGGGTAGCCGGATCCTGCCATGCCGTGGTGATGCCATTAGGGAAACTGAGGCAGGCACAACCGGCGGGTGCTGGTGTGGTGGGACCTGCGGTCTGGGATGGGATGGGGGCTGTGGGTGGGAGGCAGCCAAAGGAGGAGGAATAGGGGGACAATTCGTGGTGACAGCTGTCCGGCCTGGGGCTGGGGTGGCTGGACAGGCTCTGTGCCCTCAGTCCTTTCCTGTCGCCCATGGCAGTCAGTCCTCAAAGATCTCTCCAGGCCAGCTGAACCCCAGCCCAGGGACGGAGGTCACAGATGCGGCAAGGAGCCACCCGGACTCCCAGGCCACGCTTAATTGGGGAGGATGGATGGGCTGCGGGAAGGGCTGGGGACCCCTGTGCTCCCTGCCCAGTGGTTATGGGATGCCCTGTGCTCCCATGCCAGCCTCTCCATTGTCACCTTGCACCTCCATCATCATTCCCATTCCATTGGGGTGCACCCTCCTTCACACCCCCTCGTGAGCACTGGTGACAACCCCGAATCAGGCAGCTGGTGGCAGGGTGGCCTCTGTGCAGGGACCATGGCCTCCCCAGCTCTGTCACATCCCACATCCCACATCCCTGCCCACCAAGGGTTAACCCTGCGGAGGCAGGATGCCTGCAAGCCCTCGTGCCAGTTCAGAAATGAATGTTGCCTTTAATATACCATCCTTCAATCCTTATCTCTCCTAATTTATTGGACATAACTGGTTGCGCTGATGGATTCGTGGCTTAGACCTTGGCTTCTAAATTTCAGCATTAATAATCTGCCCCTTCATTCTGCTCTCCAGATGTCTTTCATTTATCTGCTTATTCAGTAGGGGTGCAACCTCGCGTCCTCCGTGCCAGCGCTAATGTGGCCTGGTGACAATAAATTTGGACTTGTAATAACATGGCCAGATGAATGAATTGACCTCTTGGTGACTGTCACCCCCAGCCTCCCCCCTCGTTAGGGACTGCTGGGGACGAGGGGGGCCCCTAACAATGGACCCCTCCTTCTTGCTTTTTTCTTCCCAAATTCGGGAACATTTGTGGGGAAGCAGATAAGGGGACCGCTTAATCTTTAATCAGCTTTGGAGTAGGGCGAGAGCAGCCATCCTTAGGGAAATCCTAAAACCAGGGAGCCCTAATAGGGCCCCCCAGGGGCTGTGACCCCTCGCCCAGGTGGGGATGTGTCAGTGCTGCCGGGCTGAACCTGAACCGGGCAGGTTGCACACCTGAGAGCGTGCGGAGGAATGTGTTTGCTTAATTAATTGGCGGCGGGAGCGCGCCGGGGGTGTAAATCTAACGTGGGCCTTGGCAGCCTGCAGTGCCGCGCACGCAAGACTAGACTTTAAATAAGGGTGCAATTATTGTTTGAATAATTGACGAACAACGGGCGCGCATCGGCGCTCGGCCTAATGGGCTTTGATCGCTCGCCAGGGCCGCCCGGCGCGCCGGCATCCCGCCCATGAAGGATGTGAGGGG
The DNA here is from genome assembly GCA_013398955.1 of Callaeas wilsoni. NCBI lineage: Eukaryota > Metazoa > Chordata > Aves > Passeriformes > Callaeidae > Callaeas > Callaeas wilsoni. The sequence goes on along the minus strand of VWPU01018808.1, from coordinate 9,285 downwards.
TCCAGCGAGGGGTGCCGGGGGGTCAGAGGGGGAAATTGGGGTGCTGCTCCCCTCCGGGTGAGTTTTGTGGGGCAGATGTGGGAAGTGGGGTGTTATTCCCTCCCCGCCCCGGCCGACAGTGCGGCGCCGCGGGGTCGGCCGGGGAGGAGGAAGAGGACCCTGCACGTAGCAATTGATTTAAATCATTTTAGAGAGGACCTATGGAAAATAAAAAGCCTTTAATCACATTTGTATCCATTTCCAGCCTCGGTAAATCAATTTGGATTGAGCTGGGTGCCACGGTTACAGCTGATTAGCGCGCGGCGGATGGGGTCAAATTAATGCTAGCTGGGTTCGCTTAATGGGGTCACCGCCGTGAGCATCCCTCCTCCGGGGCGCTGGGGTGGGGAGGAACCTTTCGGTCCTGTCCGCAGCACAGAGAGCTTTTCCAGCAAGGAAGTGCCAGGATGGGAGCTCCATGCTGCTCCGTGCCTCAGTTTCCCCTTGCATCAGCATTAACCATCGCAGAGGAGCCAGTGAGCAGCACAAGGGGATATTTAGGGGGGATATTTGGGTTGTCCCACCTTCCTTCCCCGATCCCACTGTGCATCATCCACGTGTCAGAGCCACTCACGTGTCCTCCCCGCTGCCCCACCGAGGAGCCATAAACAGGTCCCTGCGCCCCGGTGCCGGTTAATTTGTTTTCAATAGGTTCCAATCAATTAAGCATGGTCCTGGCGAAGGGAAAAGTGCCCCGGTAATTGGTGAAAATAAATCACTCGGCGCGGCCCGGCAGAGCCGCGGTGGTGCCTGGGAGCCCGGGCTGCAGCCGCGTGGCACTGTGGGGACGGGGACGCTGGGGATGGAACCCGCTTTGCCTGGCCGGGATTCCTGTGGGGCCGGCGTGTGATCCGCTGGGAATGGCGTGCTTGGAAGCTCCCGGCTCGCTTCCTTCGCATCTCCCGGCCTGCCCTGCCTGCTCCTTGCACGCGATGCCTGCCTGCGCCCCGGGGCGAGGGCGATGCCTCCCTGCCCGTCCCCACAGTGGGGAACATCCCCCCCCATCCCTTCGCCCGCCTCCCCCAGCCCTGCCCCAACCGGGGCTGTAATTACCGCACGCTGTGCTTTGATTGCTCCATTCCAATTAATTAAACCCGGCGGTGACCCAAATTATGATCCCTTGTCTTGTCAAGCGCCGTATTTTTAACCTTAACTGGCTGGGCTGTGTTTAGATTTCCAATCCGGGCAGAAATGTCACCCGGGGAGAGTGACTGGCGTTGAACCCAGCCTTCCTGTGACGAACCCCGTAATTAGAAACCCTCGTGTCCCCGAGACGGGTCTTTAAAGCTGTCAGAAGCCAAGATCCAGCCATTTGATACAAGACTATCATTAGCTGCGCCCAACCTATTAGCTGCAGGTAAATAACAGCCTGTACCGGAGCCGGGGAACAGGCGGGTTGGGGAATTGGATGGTTCTTAATTAGGAGAAGCGGTGCGAGGGATGCTTTCCCCTCTAATTGCCTTCGTTAGCAGCCTGGGTATGTGTCCCTGTGCCTGGATCCTCTTTCCTGGCACGGTGACGGCTCCTGCGCCCCGTCTTCTCATCGTGGTGCCCGTCCCACCTGCTGGCCCGGCGATGGGATGGGCACCGTGATGGGAAGGCAGGGGCGTGAAGCCATTTCCCAGGGTTGGATAGGGATTGATGGTCTCCCGTCCAAGCGGAGGATAAATCCGGCCTTGCCGCTGCTTTCCGAGGGCTTGTCTGGGTGACATATTCGGTTGGTTTGAATGTCTGGATGGAAAATCAATCACCAGGGCTGTTTCCGTCCCCCCTTTCGTGCTACGTTTTAATTTGCCAGGCTGCGGGGTCCGTACTCCAAGGATCCATCTATATTTGTGTCAAGTGCCGGCGTCTTTGTCTCCCTGGTGCGGAATCGTCCTTCCCAGCCTGGCACACTCTGCCCCGGGCAGGGTATTTGGGTGCACGTGGGCACTGGAGAGGTCTCCAGCCCTCCTGGAGTTTCTCCTGGTGTGGAGCTGCCCTCCTTCAGATAGAGGGGCGCGGAGTGTGGGGAAACTGAGGCATGCAGTCTGCTCCGGGCTCTGCTTTCCCTGCTGGATGGAGGAGGATCCCATCCTGCTCTGCCCCCACTGACAGCAGGAGGACCCCCCGTATCCAGCATATGGGGGGTCAGGAGACACCCGGCAGTGCTGCGGCAGCAGTGCCGCCCGCCTGGCCCTCGCCGGCCTGCCCCCGCCTGATCCCTCTCCTGCAGACGCTCTCCCTGACACCGGCTGACAAGAGCCATTTCCAAGATGGATTGATTCAATTTAGCACCGATTTTTTGCCGGGGCCGGTGACGTACGGCTCCCCAGCCGGCGCTGGGCGGCACGTGACTCCCCAGCGCCCGCCGTCATTAGAGCAGCTCAGCACCGGCTGCTGCAGCCTAATCAGCCCTGGCCGGTGCGGGAGGGGGCATCCTGCCCCGCCACGGCCCCACGAGGCTGCCCGCCCCCGGCATTCCCACCAGGATGCGGCCCTGGGAATGTGGGGGCGGTGAGGTACCCAGGGCTGTGGCAGCTGGTACTTAGGGTGGTACCCAGGGATGCTGGTGCTGGTACCCAGGGTTGCTGTTGGTGGTCGTCAGGGACTGCCAGCAGTACCCAGGGATGCTGGGGTTGATACCCAGGGAGGCTGGCAGCGGTGCCCCGGGATGCTGGTGTTGATCCCCAGGGATGCTGGCAGCGGTGCCCAGGGATGCTGGCAGCAGTACCCAGAGATGCTTGCAGTAATACCCAAGGGTGCTGGCGGTGGTACCCAGGGATGCTGGCAGCACTACCCGGGGATGTTGATGCTGATACCCAGGGATGCTGGCAGTGATATGCAGAGATGCTGGCGGTGATACCCAGTGGTGCCAGAGCTGCTGGCGAGGCTGCGCGGGGGTGATTTTGTTTGTTCCCTCGTTTTCTGGGTTTTTCTCCAGGCTTGATGAGTATGTCTGGTTCTTTCTCGCTGTCTGTCTTCTCCTCTCTCCTTCCTTTGGAGGCAAATGGCTGACTGATTGCTTTTCATCTCCCGCTCTGAGGAGCTGTAAGAGCTACTTTATACAAACATCAATTACAGGCACGTAATAAATTAAGGCTCCCTTACACCGAACCCATTAGAGTCCACTCTCATATCAAAGCGCTCCCATCACACACGGATTGGGGTGGAGTGGGGGGGAGGAGGGAGAGGGAGGAAAATGTCTTATTAGCTGGCAGATTGTTAGCAGAACACTGATTTAATTGTGTCCCTGCGCCCAAGCGCGGGAGGAGGACGGGGAGGTGCAGAGGGGGGGCACCCGGGGCCTGCCAAAAAAGAAATGCCCAGGGATTGTTCCCTTCCCCGAGGTGCTGGGGGGCCACCTCCCTCCCAGGCTTGTCCCCGTGCCAGCACCGGCTGCCAGCGATTCTCCTGGTAACGGCCGAGGGGGCCACGTTTCGGAGGTGCCCCCCACCCCGGCGGGCACCGTGCCGAGGAGCAAAGCCCAGGGGTGGGTGCCCACCCTCCTCTGACCCCCACCACCTCTGGGGTGCCACCTCCAGTGCCTTGGCCTGGCTGGGTGATGCTGAGGGATGCTGGGGTGGGGGAAGCGTGGCAGCTGCCTGGTGTCCTTGTGTGCCAGGGCCTTGTGGCGAGTCCTGCCATGGCACAGTGGGCATCAGGGCTGGGAACCCCGGGCTGGGAGCTCCCTCAAATGCTTCCCTGCATTTGGATGGTGCATTGGGGTGTGGGGGTGGAAAATAGGGGAGATTGGGGGCGAGGGGGGGGTCAGGCAGGAGGCAGGGAGCAAACCTCCCTGTAGGACAAAGGCGGCTGCATCCGCCAGCAGCTCCCGCTGCCTCTGCCTGCGAATAAATAGCCTCCAGGCTGTCAGTCTGGCACTACCCCGGGGCTGGAGGCTCTTGGAGAGGAACGGAGCCCGGGAACAGCAGGCATGGCTGGAGCGCTGCCCGCCGGGGCTGTGCAGGCGCTGGCACGCCGCGCCGGTGCGCTCTGCCCGGCCGGGGCTGCCTCCCAGCCCGGCGTGGTGGCCCGTGGCCTCGCCACGCAGCCCTCGGGACGGGCACGGCTCCCCGGGAAGCCAGGATGGGGACTGCTGTGGGTGCGTGGAGGTGCTCAGGTGTGCGCAGCGCGGCGTTGTGCAGGCTGTTCGTGGATGTGTGACACGAGTCGAGCCACCAAGGTTGTCTGTCCTCCTGCAGAGGTGGTGCACGTGTGCGTCCTGTGCCGCAAAGGGGGTGTTGTGCACACGTGTGTGAGCGCACACGCATAAATTCATCCCTCTCTGCTAAGGGACGCTGTGCCGTGCACACGTGTTTGTGCTCACACGCACGCACCCCTCTCAGCTGAGGCTGTACGTGGTGCACACACGTGTGCCCACACACAGATGCACCCCCAGCTCCTCTCTGCGCGCTCCATCCCAGCTGTGCCTCCCCTTTCCCGCACACCCAAGGGCGCGGGCTGGGGGTCCCGCTCGCCCCCCTCCCTTCCAGGGCAGGTTTTATCTCCCGGCCTGCTCCCTGCCTGCTGTTCCCTCGCTGCCCTCTGAGCCTGACATTTACATATTAATATTTTCCAGGGAGGCAATGCGTTGCGGTGCAAGTGTCTGCATTGTGGTTGCACATAATGTAAAGTGAGATAAAGCGCCCAGCTCCGCTATGAATAACTGCAAATGAAAACCCATGTGGCCATAAAAGCCTTCACATTTGCCCTGTCAGCATGTGGTACATCGGCTAAACAACTGATTTAGCTTTTCTTTTTTTTTTCCAAGGTTTATCACCACTTACAGAGGACATGCTCTTTGTGTACTGCCTGTCGCTTTCTGCTCAGCTTCCTTGTCACTTCCCCTCGGCGTCCTCCCAGCCGGGCCCCGAAACGATGCTCTGCTCCTCTAAACCGCCCTGACAGCCCCTATTAGCTTCTGGCCGAGTACAGCTTGGCGCTGCTGGGGCTATTTATCTCGCCGGCACAGAGGGCTGTTATCTATCACCCTCGCTCCGTACGGCCCCGCTCCTTCGCTTCTGCTGATGGCAGGGATTTGGGATGGGGTCCTGGTGGGGCCTTGGGGGAGCGAGGGGACCTGGTAGCGCTTATCCCTTGTCCCAAAGGGGCTGCATCCAGCCACCAGGCTTTGCTTTTTTGGCCGTGGTGGCTCCTCAACCTGGTGCTGCCGGGCTCTGACCCCACTCTGTGCCAAGGGGGTGCAGCCAAAACCGCTCGGGATAACCTGGACGATTATTCCTGCTCGTACGCGGCGTGGCTGGTGTCATCCCCACAGCGGTGGCCCCGGGCAGGGGTGATGTCCCTGCGGGACCGCTGGCTCCCGAAGGCGCCGGCTTGGGTGCCGGACCTGAAATACCGGGTGGGGAGGGAGCAGGCGGGGTGGTGACGCCGGGGAGCGGGACGAGCAGCTCCGTGCGGTGCCTGCGGCAAGGGGGGAGGACGGGGGTCCCCGTTCGGTGCCCGCGGAGCTGCCTGGCCCTCGGCCAAGGGCGCTGGCACCCAGCCGGCCCCCGGCACTGCCGGTAACCAGAGCTGCCTCCCCTCGCTGTTATTTCAGCAGGTGGGGGCAGATCGGTTTACAAGGCCAGGGAGAGATGCCTATCGGTCCCCTCCCGCCACTTCGTCCGCCACGTCCCCGTTAGCAGGGCTGGACGTCACCCGTGATGGCAACTGCCATCACCAATGGTCGCCTCTCCTGGGCACGCTGCTCTTTGGGGTCCCCTGCACTGGCTGGTGCTGGCAGAGGGACCGCAGTGTCACCAGCATGGTGGGCTTTTTGCCCCTGGCTGCCCCGTGCCACCACCTCGGCTCGTCCCCTTGACTCACGCCGGCAGCTGGGACGTCATGGCAGGCGCCAGCGAGGTGGTGTCCCGCAGGGCCAGCCCGGGCTGGCGCAAGCTCTGCGTCACCCCACACCCTTCCCGGGGTGCCAGCGTCCCTGGGCGCCGGGCACGGGCTGGGGGGGCCCTGTCCCCCTGGCACGGCTTGCATCAGAGCATGAAGGGGGTGTTGCACAAGTGTTTTCTGTCTCAACCTGCCCCTGGCCAGTGCTTGGGGAGGGCTGTGGGGGGCCGTGGGTGGGAAGCAGGGGGCCGGGGGGGTTGTTTACAGCCACGGAGCTTGTTTCCTTCCACCTGCCTCGGGGGAAGCAGTTAGCGATTTGTTAGTCAAACCAGATGAGCCTTCCCGGAGCGGCTTCCTGCCAGGCTCGGCGCGCCCGGCCGCCCCGCTGGCAGGGTCCCCCGCATCCCCCGGCCCTGCCGTGCCCCCCGCCGCAGCCAGCGCCACACGGAGGGCACACGGGTGGGATGTGGGGAGGCTCGACAGCTTCCAGGCGTCGCCAGTTGGTGTGGGCACCCCCGGAGCAGCCTGCGTGGGAGCGTGCTTGGAAAACCGGGGCGGTGCTTGCTTCAGGGCCTCTCCCCAGGTATCTCCAGGGAGGTGCTGGGCATGGCAGAGCCCATGGTGGCTTGATGGGGTGGTGAGGTGGAGAGGTGCTCCCCAGGGAGACGTTTGGGTGCTTGGACGATGGTCGGGTGCTGTGTGATGCACTGAGCGCCACCGTGACAAGCGCCACGTGTGCCAAGGCCCAGGCGCTGACCCCTGCGCGTTGTGTGTCAAGCCCCGCGCCTCATCCATGATGGGCCACGCGTCGTGCACCGTGCCCCACCTGCCGTGTCACTTGGGGGCATGATGTGCTGAGCCCCACAGATGACCGTGCGTTGCATGTCAAGCATCGTGCACTAAAACCGACGCATCACGCGTCGTGCACCGCACGCCGAGCGCCACGTACCCCGCACACACCCACTCGGTGTGCCAAACCCCCTGCGCCGAGCGCTCCGTGGGCGCGGCAGGAGCCCCGCTGCCCTGCACCATGTGCCCGGCACCGTGTGCCACGCACGGCGCATCCAGCGCCGCTGCCCCGACCCCGCGGGACCGGGGCCCACGCAGGGAGCGGGAAGTGCCAGCCCTCGCCCCCTCGCTCACCGAGTGGCGCCGGGTGATAAATAAGGAAGTTAACACCCAACCCGGGCTGCTAATTAGCTTTTAACCTGTACTAGCAGTTAACTACAAAAGGCAGTCATTTGTTCCGGGGAGCTGGTAGTGTAGAAAGAACGAAACATGGCCAATTTTGTTCAGGATGAATTAAGACTTGCAAATGTAAAATGAGTTCATCTATTTAATTAAGTAGCGGCAATATGGATGTTAAATTAAGTTAATGGCAGGCATGCCAAAACAAGGTTATACAAATCTTGTCCTGGCGGGGTGGGTTCCGGATCCGGCCCTTGGATGTGGGGCGCTGGGGTTCTTGGGGGGGGCCCTGGGGTAGGCTGGTGGCCCTGGGGACACCCCGCTGGCCTGCTCAGGGATAGAGGGAGAGGGAGACGGAGGGAGGAAAAAACAAGGCGGGAGGAAAGGCAAAGCGCGTCTCACCCAGCGCCGCAATCTTATCAGGGCTGAACTTTACTCTCCCGCTAAAGATATAGGATACTTTAGGGACATCGGAAAGAAATAATAACCCTCTGATTTGTAGCTCTTGGGCTCTGGCAGCCGAGGGGGAAGGAAGACTGTCTTCTGCCATTACCATTTTTTGTACGAACTATTCCCCAAAGAAATCAAACCCTTGTACAAGCCCTCCCGTGCGGCAGCCCCTGCTCCGGCGCTGACCCGAGCCGTACGGATTATCACCGCGCATCGCAGCCGGAGACAGGAACATTCATTAAAATTTGAAACACAAATGGAAAATTGCTACTTGAAGCCTCCTTGCCGGAGAGCCAGCCGCTTGATCAGAGACCTCATTAATGTATCTAATGTGTAAGGAACAATTAGACTTTTCAAAGACATCCTTTTCCCAGCCAGGGGAAAAAAACCAAAACACCAGAAGCAGCTTGAACACCACCCCTCCATCCAAAGCAAACCCAAACCTGCCCCGAGGGATTGGGGCGCACAACCCCAGAGGGAGCCTACGAGCCGCCGGAGAGTCTCGGCTCCATCCCGGCACCCGAAATGCCCGTTTCTCCTCAAGTTAGATGGGGAGGAAAGTGGGCTGATTAAAAAGCTGATTTCTTTTCCCAGCGACCGGCGGGGTTTTGCCATCCTCCCGTAATTAGCCGGTTACACGGCCGTATGTTTTATTTATGAGCCGAGGGCGGAGGGAAGGGGAAGCGGAGGAACGACCGTGCCCTATATATCTGCAAATAAAACACTTCATTTCCCTCCTGGGGAATGTCACCTCGAGAAACCATCGCTTTCCTGCTCACTGCCCCGTCCAAATCGCAGGCTGTAAATGGCTTTGTGGGCCTGGCTGGCGCTCAGATGGGTTTAAAATATGGATTTATGTCTTTATTCTGCATAGTCAAAGGTCAACAAGAGCAGGAAATCATCGCTGAGCTGCTTATTTACGATGGGAGGCGACCGCTCGCTCCTCTTGATCCAATGTCCCCACTGGTGGACGCTTCCAGGGTGCCAGGCTGCAGGGAATGTGGTGCAGCCTGTGCCTCAGTTTCCCTAGAGCGGGCATCCCTTGGGGTTGGGCATCCCGCTGGGGACCACAGGCTGGACTTCCGCAGCACGGCCGCGTCCCGTTCCGTGGGGAGAGCCGTGGGGAGAGCCATGGGGAGGCCGAGCGTCCCCAGGGCCGGCTGTTGGGTGGCGGTGTGGGGTGCCCGTGCTGCGGGGTGCCCGTGCTGCGCGGCGCGGCCGTGGCGGCGTCGTGGGCAGGGCCGGCCCCGCGAGCTGCGCTCTCATGCTTTGCTAATCCCGCCTGGCACCTGCCCCAGCTCCCGGCGGCTTCGCGCGAGCAAAGGAACCAATTAATCCTCCCGGCGCTCGGGGAAGTGGGTCAGGCTCGTCAGGCTCTCCCGCTAACGAGGGGCGAGGCGCGGCGTGGCCCAGCCGGCTGCTGGGTGGCCGGGCGGGTGTCTCGGCCGGTGCCCGGCGTCCCGGCTCCCGCGGGGTGGTAAGTGGGTAAACTGAGGCAGGGTGGTCGCCCGCAGAGCGGGGAGAGCCCAGGAGGGTGGCGGATAATTCGGTTGGGCCGATGTCGCAAAGGGCCGGGGTTTCCCAACGGGGCTGCCCTGCCGCTGTGCCTCGGTTTCCCCATCCCGGCCAAGCAACGGGTGCTCCTGCTTTGGGGTGTTGGGGTTTTGGGAGGCAGGGCGGGGAGCGCAGGCAGGGCAGGCAGGGCGCCCCTTTGAAGTGGAGCCCAACTTCCAGGAGTGAAGCAATTCTCGTTTGCATAATGAATAAAGGGAGCGGGTG
>VWPU01018805.1:0-82737 GCA_013398955.1 Callaeas wilsoni | reverse complement strand
GGGATGCCGCCGCCGCCGCCGCCCTGCTGGGAGCGCCGCTCGGCGCGGCGCGGGGGGGCCGAGCGGAGCGCGGCGCCGCGTCCCGGTGGTGGGGGGAGGATTACGTAGCAGCCGCGGGAAGCATTCCGCCGGTGCCCGGCTCAGTCCCGCTCCCCGGCTGTTGCCAGCGCCATTAGGGAGGGAGGGAGGCAGGCGAGGAGCGAGCGATCCCGCCGCCGTCCGCCGCTCCCCGCGCGCGCGCGGCTCATGAATATTAACCAGCCGACGGGGAGCGAGGGACGCTCGCGAGGGTGACGCCACCGCTCGCGCGGCGGGGCGGGGCCTCGCCCATAAACACAGCGTGACTCCCAGCCGGCCCGGGAGGCGCGCGGGGGCCGCCGGGAGTTGTAGTCCGGCGGCGGCCGCAAGTCCCGGCAGTCCCGCGGCTTCCCGCCGGCTCCGGGGGCCGCGCAGGCTCCCGGCCGGGAGGCCCGAGCACGCTGCAAGTCCCGCCGCTCCCCCGCGCTGGCACGGGGAGGCGTAGCTTGCCGCCGCCGCTCCGCACGGCGCGGGGCTGAATCCGTGTTAAAATTATTCCAGGACTTTGTCCCGCGCTCCATGTTTGTATTCCTTAGGTCTGCTCAGAGGGCTTTGCAGGTCCAGTGACTGCACTCGCCCCACTCCGCCCAACCTGACACGTTCTCCCCGCTGGCTGCCTCGGCGCAGAACCCAAGCACTGAGCCCAAGCAATCTCCCCTCTGAAGAGGGAGATGATTTCTCCAGATCCAAGATGGAGAGAGACATGGAAATGTGGGTGGAAACATACATGTGTATAAACGCACACATACCGTAAAAAGAGCTGCTTTGTGAGAAGACACACAGAAGGTTTCGGGGCCATTAGTCTGTCATTATATTTCAGGGACTAAACTAAGATGCCTACTTGTAGAACATTACTGAGAAGCAGCCATTAAATAGAAACGTTTTTCAAAAAACACCTCCCATGATTTAAAACAAATTACTGAAAAGGTAGAATCAGATACATTCAATTAGCAGTGTAAACATGTGAGTTTTTATACTGCAAGGGCACCGTACTATGGAATTCAGAGAAATCTCTTATGCTCCTGGACATGTTTTAGCTGAGTAATGCCGGCTGGATGGGGCTGTAACTGCCTGAGATCTCTCCTTTTTAATACATTTTGTAAAATCACAGTGAAGCATCTTGCCAGATATTCATGAAAAACGCAAAAGACTGCAATAAATCGGGAGTTCTGGGCAATTGACCAGTTACGTCAATATTAGGGGAGATAAATCATCACCAAGAACCCTGAGATAAACTCTTAGTGAAACATTATTTTTAGCTGGTCGGTCTTTTTACTGCACATGTGTAATATATGAAGCCTAAATAAACCAGAACTATAATAAAATTAAGGTTTACCTCTCCTAATAAAACATTTCTCCACACTTCCACATTACTGTGTTCATACCACACAGAAGCAGATGAAACAGGGCACAGAATACAGATACTCCCCCAGGAACTTATAATAGAATCATGTAGCTACCTTTTCAAAGTTTTTTGTAACAACAAAGCTGATGTTTACCTGTGTGTGAAAACCACCTACTTTCTGAACAGAACAATCTGAAAATTAACGTTGGTCTGATTGTGCAGTTTGTTCCGAGTCGTATCTAGAGCTGCAGTCACCAGCAGGATCGTTTTTGGAATTCAAGAGCACAAACTGACAGAAGATGATGGCAGCACTTGGCCATTAAAGGCTTAAACTGGTGCCCAAAACCTCCTCTGACAGTAGCAGCACGCAGCAAAGTCAGAACTGAGTAGATGAGCTCCGATTCCAGCTGCTTGATACATTCCGATTTATTTCTAACTGCTTTGCACCACCCTTGTGCCACCTATTTCATAGAGGTTACACCAGGTCCCCTGATTTAAATGTGTGAGAGAAATGTTCTACGTGCAAACATATATACAGACAGACACACATACTCAGAAGAAGGAGACAGCAAGCTCTAGGGACATTATTATTAATAATAATACTTGAAATGTTTCTTGCAAACAGTTTCCAGCCCTTCTCTTCTTTGGTGGGAGTGGAGAGAGAGATGATCTACCTTTCTCAAACTGTTCAAATATGTTCATCCACACACAGAAAAAGTCCAGAACACAGAACCAAAGAGAGGTCTCCTGGGCTTTCTGGTTTTCTCCTTTGTGGCTGGAGATACCACATCCTACATGTTAGTGAGGTCCCCCTAACACAGCAAATAAACCAGTTGGACATCAGTTTGAGCTGAGCTCAGCTGAATTGTCCTCTGCCCTAATTGGAAGACTGTCCCAGGGACACCCTGTCCTCCCCGTTGGGAAACTCCTTCCAGTTTTCTGCCTGAATTTTACACATGGGTAGTCTATGCACATTTGCTCACATGCCAGCATTGCACTGCCCTTTGACTCAAATAGCTCTGTTGTTTTTTTTTTTAAACTCCAGAGCCTTTACCCCAAGGTGCTTAGGAGCAGCAACAGTATTCCCTGGCAGGCTTTGTTTTCTCTCTTGGGTAGACTAAACAGACTCCTGTTGTGTCCTCTGAGGAGATAGTTCGCATCGTGTAGGAACACGCAGTTAAGGTCATTTGGGCAGCCTTGGGCCAGCTCCTCCATGGGGTGGACTGGAATAGCCACAGCTCCGGGTTTTCTCCGCGAGTCCGTGTGGAGCGGCCACTGCGTGCGATACAACTCGGAGAAGTGGCCGGGGACTGAGCTGACCTTGCTCTCCCTCTCGCCAGGCTAAGTCACCACTGCCAGCAGCCCTACTCATGAACGGCTTTATGCAATTAAAAATCAAAGTAGCTCTACTGAAGTCCTGAGGGGGAGAAGTTGTTAGATTCGTCTCTGCCCCATGAAATTTGTTCAGGAGCAGGAGGCTGCAGTGAGGCTCCCGGCATCCTATGAGCCCTGAGTTGAGCTGTGGAGAGAAAAGGGAGCATGCGGTCCCTTTTCATACTTTGCTGAATATGAAGGCGGCAGTTTCTGTAGTGGCCTAGCACCTCCAAATGTTAGCAGTACCCAGCCTGGTTATTTTTGCATTATGCAGAGAAGTGTGCTTGAAATCTCTAAGTATATGCATATTTAAATTGAACTCTCCAGCTTATGAGAAAGCTCTGCTATTTTCCGTTTCTCGGTATCTGATATGTACTCTTAAACTCTCCTGAAATTGTGAATTTTGATAGGGATTAACTGGTGTAGTCAGACATAGGAATGGAGTTTATGAAATTGATGTTTGTCAGGAGGCAGTGGAAGGGTGAAATACACATTTCCCTTTTCTAAAGTTGGATTGATGACAGCTGCTTGGGAGACAGGTAAAATGAAACAGGATGGTTTGCAATCTGCAGTTTTCCAATCAGACTCGGGCAATCTTGAGGAGGAGTTTTCTGATTACAGGAGTTGGCAACAAAAAATGAGGGAATAAAAAGTAATTTATCGGAGATTACTATAAGTTGCTCCATACCAAAACTTTTTGTACTGAATGAACAAATTATACACTCCCACACACAGGTGCAGGAAAATGCCAGAAGGTCTTGAAACCACAAGAAGACTTTTGAGGACAGTGTTACACGCAGGGTTACCAGACCTTAGCTGAAATCCTCACGGAGGCTGGAGCTGTGGTGATCTTCACTGGCAGCTGCTACAGCTACAGCAGGAGGCACCAGGCTGCCGTACAGATCCCCAGAGCTGCCTAACTGCAGTGGTGCTTGGAGTGTGTTAATTCCTGCTCAGCCTCTTCTGAAATCTGCCTCCCCCAATTCTCACAGATTCCTTTAAAGCCCTCAGGGATACACTGTGCTGTTATTAGATGTTTCTACAAGGGAAGGGACAGATTATGGCCATCAGCTGATGTCTGTGGTTTTCCTTACTCTTTCATTATGAATGCAGAAGAGAGGACCAGGTCCAGCTTTGATTTGTATTGCTGCTGGTTCTGTTCTGTTCTGTTCTTTGTTAGCATTATACCACTTCATTTCTTGGTTTAGCTACAGGTAATATTTTGCCAGACAATTCAACGATGGCTTATTTGTTCTGTCTGATTTTTCAGAAATGTCTGCTGCAGTGGGATAGTAAACAGCTTTTATAGACTCAGTTTTACCATGAACTATACTCAAAGGGATTTTTTTTTTACTTATATCAAATATGCAGTGAATACTCAGTTTCAGTTTTGTTTTCAAAGTTATCATTGCAAAATAGTATGCCATCATTAAACAGGAATTGCTTAATCCTCAGTCCTTGACTACAGAAAAATTGACTGACAAGTCAGTACTGGATCAAAAGCTGAAATGAGTGCTGAGAAATGCTAGTGTGGAAAAGATTATATTTATACCTTCTCTGCTATAAGTCATCTTCAATGATACTGCTAAATGTTCATCTGTGTTTCAAGAAAGTATGAATCACTTTAGTGATTCCAATTAACAAGAGAAGGTGGGGAGGGAGCTTAGAAAGAAAGAATTTAATGTCCTCCAACCCTGCAGAGTGTTAGGGAGCTTACTCAGCTCTCCACTTTAGTAACCTGTTTTTGTAGTAAGGGAGAATTTTTCTACAGATGACAAAGCAAGAGACTTACTTCAATGTCAAAATGCTGAAACAAAGGACATTTGCCACTGTATGTGTAATTCAAAGACCAGGAGATGGATGAGCAAAGGGACCATTTCAGATTAAACAATATAATAAGAATAACCTTCTTTCTAAAGAGAAATTGAATGTCATCATATGGAAACTGTTCTCAAAATAATATTTTTTCAGTAGGGATTAATTTCATTTTTCAAAATGCTATGTATGCTCCTGTGCCTCTCATTCATATTTGCAATTGCCACAGCTATAGGAACAAATTGGGTATACAGATAGCAAGGAACTGAAATTTTATGCTGATTGCTGCTTCAGCTGTGAGCTTGAGCACAATAGTGTGTGTATGTTCCATGGCAGTTGTGCTCATCTTGGCGTGTAAGGCCTTCAGTGTAGTAAGGTATTTAAGATGGTGCTTAGACAGGGAAACTTTCACTTTTTCAAGTGTTCTTCTATTGAGGATACGATTAAGAACTATTCTTGAACAGGGAAGTCTCCATTACTCAATGCCTGAAATACAATTTAAAGGCTGTAAGAGATCTTACAGTTGCCATTTTGTTTAAATATTCAGTAACACTGGATTCTTATGACCTGGGAGGTTATTTGTACCTGCAGCTCCCTAATAATTTTCAGCAAGGTTTGATCCGTACTTCTGATTCCAAAACCTCTTCCGTACAAGTAATATCAACACAACTACATATTCTTCAGCAGTGCACTTCAAAGCACGTTACAAATGAGAGTAAGTGTAAATATATTCATAACATGGAGAGAAGAGAAAAGAGGCAAGTACCTTCTTGGCTGCACATTAGACCCCTCTCAAGGTGATAGGCACAAGTCAGGTCCCCGCAGTTCTGAAAGTGGAGTACCAGGCTGTGCAACTTCCTTCTTGCTGAGCTAGAGTCCTGTCCCAGCTCCCTCTGGGCTGAGGGGCTGGAGCCAGGTGCAGAATCCTGCTGCAAGGTTCTTCAAGTGACAGTGATTCTCACTTGCAGTACTTGGCCACTTGAATTTCAGTTTCTTGTAGAGCTAACTCGTATTGTTTTCAGCAAGGCAGGGTTTTCCTAAGCCAGCAGCAGCAGCATGGTGTGGAGATCCTTTGATTACAAATATGTTTCCCGTTGTGACATGCACAGGCTGGGCTCTGTTAGCATTGCAGTTAAACAGTTGGGAGGTGCAGCTTCCTTAGCAAATTTTGGAATTTCTTCTCCAGCACAAACTTCTTGTTCCTGTCACATGAAGAAAGAAAGGAAACAGCAGCACCTCCACTGCAGTTCAAGGCAATGAGCAGCTGATCCTCAGTTAACAGTACGGCTGAAAGCCACGTGCAGAGGAAACAAACTTGAGGAAAAGGAACCTCAGCTTTGTTATACCTGCATTGATTACAGGTCTGTGTTATACATTTTAGTGTTATATTAAATACTGTGTTAAAATTAAACCAGTATTTTACAGATTTTGCTTTTAATTTGTGTTGATACTATTTGCAAAGCCAAACCTTGTAATTGCCAGTAGACTCAGCAACCCCATACACTAATCCTCTTACTGTGTCTTCGACTCTTCCATTTTAAGCTATTTGTTTTGTTTGTTGCTTTTTTAAAGAAAAAGAGCTTTGCTGCCTGTTAGATATTAATGCACTGAAAGATTCTCTTCCAGAACTTTATAAATCCTTCCTTGTAATTATTTCTTTTTATCTTACTTGCTCATATGGTGTCTTAAGCCCTTTTTGTTTCAGAGCTCTACAACTCCTCAAGGTACAGTATTCATCACTACTGATAGAGATGGATTAACGTGGATTCATTAAGCTGCAGCCAACACAGTGACTTGAATGTGATGGTTTTACATAATGCCCTAAATAGCATGACTGGCGCATTTGAAGTGACCCAAGAGATTCCAACATTTTTGGTATCAGCTTTTCATTAGGTTAGTCATCTCCCATTAATTCCCTTGTAAATATCTCAGAGGGTACTGTCTGTTGTTTAAAGGCTGTGCATAAAGGCCTTTCATGTGAGACTAAGGGTATGTTTCCGCCATACAGCAGGTTTGGCAACAAAGTTGGCTTAGAAAGGTCGTGCTCCTGCTCACTTGTATTTGCCTCTTCTGCATGATGTGTTGCCGCTCCAGTGTGCCAGAATGCTGGAAGCAGCACTGCCAGCAGGGTAATGGCAATGTTCTGCATTAAAACAAATTGTGCCTGAAGAATCTCAGGTATCCCTTTAATACAGTAAGAATCTATCACATAAATGCAAGTTATTTATTTGTGAATGGCATAAGCACTGAAGTGAGAATAGCACAGGGGAAGCTAAACCCTCAAAATATGTGTTACTGATGATTTATCCCAGTACCGAGTGCTATCAACAGCTGCATCTACAGTACTTTACTTGAAGTATAAACAAAGATGCACATTATGCCCTTTGAAAGAGCCTTTTTAAATTTATTTCTTCAACACCAAAGGTGTCTCTTGTTAAGAGTAAACATAGAAATCCCCCAAGGAAATTAACAAAAGCAAGCCTTATACAATTAAAATATTGGCAGGATCAACTTAGAAGTTAATACTAAAATAGCTCACTGTCACTTCTGTGGCTCCCCAGGCAGCCCTCTCAGAAGGGCTTTCAGGAAATCTGTAGGGAATGTATCTGAGCTGTCTTTGATGAAAATTACCATAAGGAGTTAAATCTAGGCGAGTAGGTTTCTTTTTTCCTTCCTTAGCTATTCTAGTGACAAAATGCCCATTGACTTCTAGGCTGACAGCCATGAACTTGTGTGCAGAATGGCTTTCATGTGCCATGTCAGCAGCACATGAATGTGGCTACCAAAGGTGCCTTGGTTTCAGAGCTCCACCCCTCCCTTGCACACTTGCTCGGCCATTTCAGCTATGACTGCGTAGTCACAGGGCTGTGACATGCTGTTGCATGAGATTAAGAGAGCTCTTCGTAATACAGTGGAACGATGGGAATGAGCTTGGTATTCATGGGTGAGGCTAAACAAAACTTCCAGGGAAATGAGTCTGTCATTTCACCGACAGGTCATGTGGCTCCCCATAGAGTAACCCACAGTGGGGGTCACTGTGATGCCCTGCTCCGTGCTCTCTGTCAGTCTGTGCAGAAGCTGGCCTGGGACAGTCAGGAAAGGAAGCCATAGGAAAGGGAGAACAGGTAATATTTTAGGATCCAGGTTTGACTGAGGTGAGAGCGTGCATGGTTAGCTTTCCAGATGTTGGTCAGGATACACCAAACTACAGTCATGTGTATATAACTGACATCCAGACTCTTTCAGAGGCAGCATCCTCCTGCTTTTGGCTTTCCAGAGGTGTCCTTTGTTGCTTTCTAAGTGCCAAGTACACATCTGAATGCTCTGTGAGACTCCACCTGTTCTGGTCAGAGCAAGGGTAAAAACCAGGTTCTCCAAACTGATGTGAATTCTCATGGCTAGAATAGAATAAGCTCTTAGTTTTCCCAGCACTCAGGCACTGTCACTGGTAGCATGTTCTCCGAGATATTCAGTGCCTGTGACCTAACCACTCCACAGATCAAGACATGCCTTGGGGTTAAATTTTCATCAGCCTCTTGATAAGACAGGCAATGAATCCATTGTGAAAACCCATTGGTGGCCCCCACACAGTTGGGAAATGCTGTGTTTGAAAGTCAGCTGGATTTTTAGGAACATTGTTTCTGCCAACAGGTACTGATAACGTGCTTACATAATAATAATGTCACAAACTTCACCTTCCAGCAACCTGAAACGCTTCTTTGCCATACCAAACGGATCTGTCCTGCACCAGTAGTGGATCTGGAATGCCATACTGCCAGGAACCAAAGCTTTCCAGCATTCATCTTCTGATTAAAAAAATGGTGGTGCACATGGTGGTGAAGAGTTTTCTCCAGAGTTGAAAAGGCAAAGGGATGGAGCTGCCTTGGTACCTGTGACTCTGAGCAATCAGGCTTTTGAAAGAAGCCCAGCATGGTGGGGTTTTCCACGAGGCTGGTCCATGGTACAGCACACAAGAGCCAGCCAGAGAGCTCTTCTCCACAGCGACTGCAGTCAGGCTGCTGGCCAGGGTTCACATCCGCCACGGCTTAGCACAGCTGGGCTGCAGGCGTTTCTGGGTGACAGCCAAGTATTTTGTGTCCTACCATTCTTGGCTGCCCTTTTATATTTTCTTCCTATCAGATCCCGGCATACAAGGAACTTGCAGCGGATTTTTAGGTGACTGCTGGAAACCCATTTATCACATCATTCCCCCACATGGTGGCATTGCTTGCAAAAAGTATCTGCGGTTTCCCAGTGTGTGATGTTTTGTTCTCAGGTGCTTTAGGCAGAGTTCTGCTGCCTCGAGGGAGCATTTACCATCAGACAAGTCTGCTCCTCTTCACTTACCCTGAGAATTAATGCTCTTCCAGATCAGACGGACCATGGAGGTCTCTGAGACCAGCAGCCAGGCTCGGGAGCTCTCAGGGAAGCTGTGTAGGAACATGCAGAAAGCAGCTACTAGAAAGGCTCTACTGACTCTCCTTCTGTCCCCAGTGGTGCAGACCAGCTGTCAGAGGAGTGGTCACACTTCTCTGGAGTCACCATGGAGTGACAGAGGTCAGGCAGGCACAAACGCAGGCTGCTCCATGACCATCCCTGCAGGGATGCACTGACTGAAGAAAGCCAAGGAATTTGGAAAGTGTCTGTATGAGACGTCCAGTGAACACATCTCACTACAGAGAGGAAGTATTGATAAGTAATGTGCATTGCGGTGAGTGACCTCTGGGCCTCCTCAGATCGTCCTTCCAGGAGCAGGGCGAACAAAGTGAGATCACATCACCCAGGGCCTCGCCATGCACAAAACCTCAGTGAGGCAAGACCTGGCAGGCTGGAATCAGCAGGCTGAGTCACTCAGCCAGGAATCGATTCTCAACGTGGTCGCTGTTGAACGAGCGTAAGGACAGATTGTCAAATACCTAAACAAGTGCTGCTTTTTGGCAAGAGTCGAGATACTGAAATGATTTGTAAATCATTTGCAGGATTTCCTACCTAAATCTTTTCAACAGTGTAAGTGGATTAGACTACTGGTCCTTCTAGATAGCATCCTGCTGCAAAGGGGTTGTTACCACACACTTCATGGAAAGATGAAAGGACAGTGATGGTAGATGGTGTGGGATAACCAGTCTCAGAAACCTATTCCCAAAACTGCAGTGATTGGAAGCTGGCTTTACCCCAGAAGCATGAATATAAATCCTTTCCATAGCTCTTGTTTATTTTTATGCATGTATTAGCAGTCCTCTTTTGACTCCTGCTAAGATTTTGGTTGTGATGATACTAGGTAGGAAGAGATTTGGCCGAGTAATTGCATGCTGTGCAAAAAATTTATTTCCTTTTTATCAGTTTTAAATGTGTCCGTTTTCAATTTAATTGAATATTTCTTTGTGTTTATACTGTGGAAGGGAAACCAGCAGCATGTATTTGTGAGTGGATTTGCTGGACAGGGGCTGGGATTGGTTTCCCACTGCTTCGAACCAGGGGAAATCACAGCAGAGTGGAATACGCAAATTAAGGGTTCTGGTTGGTCAAACTTAATAGTAATTTGGAACAAAAAGAAAGTCTTAGGGGAGTTAGTCCTTACAACACACTCTTTTTTTTTTCTCTGCCTCCCTTCTCCCTTTTTCTTTCATGATTCAATACAATATCTTATGGGAAATTTATAAATTTCTAATTGAGCAAGCTAGTGGAAGATAACCCTGCTCGTGGCAGGGAGGTTGGAAATAGATGATCTTTAAGGTCCCTTCCAACCCAACCCATTCTGTGCTTCTATGACTAAAAATCAAGGCAAAAATCAAGGCAAAATCAATCAAACACCTTGACCCTAACACTTTGTTCCAGTTGTAAAACAGTCACCAGAACATCCCTTATTAAAGGACTAATTAGGTATGATCCCTTTTTCTTTCTTCTAAAGGTTATTGGAAAACAACTCATGCAATATCTTTGCTATATTTTTGCTGAGAAAGTTCCTTCTTTGGCAGGGGAAGGGTAATTGTGATAGCAAGCTGCTTCTGTTCCCAAATTCCCAGATGTGCTGGGGTCATGTTGCATATTTGCACTCTGCTTTAACAAGGAACAACAACACAGACAGAAGGGCTTATTTTTGGTGTCACTACATTTAGAGCAGATGTTATAGGCTCAATTATCCTGGTACTTCAGCTGTAACATTGCATTATTCTCTAAGCTCCGTATCTTTGGCTGAAATTGTTTTGTTGGAAGACACTGCTTTCTGAAAGCTGGTGCTTCTGCTCCTCCACTTAGTATAGCCTGACAGCTACCTTCAGTAAGCAAATTTATCATTTTGGATTGCTTCTGGATCGTAGCTACAAATCACATTGCATGTACTGCTGAACAAAACACATTTTATAATGCGGAGCATCTGCCCATTATAAGAATATCCAGCATTTTAATGCAGGATCATTAGTCATCGAGAGTAAATGGATAGGTTATCAAGTTCTGCATATTTCAGTCAGTGTTCAAAAAACCCCCACTTGTGTAATGCAGGAATATTCTAAGTTCAGCATCCTCACAGTATAGGTGAGTATCTCCATATATAACAATATTGTGAAACAGAAAGACATGTCCCGCAGCTCCTGAATCACAGCTTTGAAATGCAGCATAACAATTATTTCATTTCGAGGCCAATGGTGATGAGCTCTGTCAGCATGGCGAGTAATTAGAAGAAATAGGGATCACTTGACTCATCTTTTCTTCCTGCCTTTGCCAGGTCTTTAAAAGATACCATTTTCATCATCTAAAGCCTACTCTGTTCATTTACGGCATCATATTGTTCTGGAGTTACGTTTGTGAAAAGAGACTCTACATTTTTAATTTAAATTTTTTTTCTCTTTGAAGCAATAAAACCATTTTAAATGCTTTTTGTAAAGGTGATGTTATTAAAATGCATAAATGGAGATGAAAATAACTGAAAATAATGAGTCAAGCCAATAAAACTGGCAGAGGAATCAGCCAAATGGTAGCTCAAAGAAGGCAGATCACATATTAAAAAAGGAGTTGAATCTTTTTTTTTTTTTTCTTTTTCAAAAAATCCAGCTGGACACGCAATTCCTTATCTCTGTCACCTCACATTTGCCACATCTTCTACTTTATGAACACATACACTTTGCTTGGTAAAAAGGCAGAATCTTTCACTACAATGTATAGCAAGATGTGGCAGTTTTACACTATTTCTGTTATTAAGTAGTGTTATAACGAGAGAGGGCTTGTTAAAATTTTATTATTTTAGTAGCAGCATTCTCCAGAAAAAATACTAATAGATTTCCTACACTTAGACTGTCTGAACAGATTATCCAACAATTACATATTAATTATTAATCAACCAGTGCTTCAGAAGCCACCCTGTGGCTCTCTAGTGCAGGAACTCTACCGCTTTTGCAACCTAATGATATGATTTTCCCAGCTGCGGTGTTGCAGTGCTCAGCCAGACGGAAGGCTGATGACAGAGGGAAACATAAAGTTATAGGGATGCCTAAGGTTATACCTCACCTTGCTTGGAGGAGGTTATGAAACAGTAACCTAAACAACTTCAGCAGGCAAAATACAGAAAACTAGTTAGATGACAGATTATAGTTAGAATTGGAGTGGGGATGTGTTTTAAGTGGTCTGTATAGGGATTAATGGAAATGCCTGAAAATAAGCAAATAGGGAAGAAGATCTTTTCCTCCTGCATTGCCCAAGAACACCTTTTCTGACTCCATGTTTGAGTGGCAAGCCTGAGAAATGTGATTTGCATTATCTCTACATATTCTTGGCTGTACATGGTTACCCCTCAGGAAAACAAGATTGATTTCTCATTCTCAAGCACATTTATAATGTCTGTGCAAATGAATGTAGGGCATATCCCGGCTAGATCAATATTTATGCAGCCTACTTTAGAAAGCAAAGGAGTTGCTTCTGAGCAGCAGGGGATCTTGTAATTTCTTTTCCTGTGGTTTACTCTTTTCCTTGTTTTCAGTGAAATTTGTTTGCATAATGCTCCATGCTTGCTGACAATTAAAGGGAGTTTTCATAAAGACCCCTCCAAAAGGCGGGGTGCTGCTGGCATCGAGGCAGCGCCAGCACCTGGGGAGTCCCTGGGGTGGAGGGAGGTGTGGATGAGCCCATGGAGCTGCAAGTCAGGCCCGTGGCAGTAGGTTGGCGCCAGGAACATGTGGTTGTGGCAAGGGGTGCGAGGGCAGCGAGGGTTTGTGCCGCTCCCCGCAGGGACAGGGGCTTTCCTCGCCAGCTGGCAGTGGAGCTGGTGGCTTCTGCCCCCTCCCTCCACCTCCATCGAGCCACTTGTCTTTGGCTTTGCACACTTCATTCCACTTGCGAAAGAGCAACAATTAATTATCCTAATTAAACCCAATAGCAGAATATCGAATACCGTGGTTTGTTTCATTCTTCTAGGCTCACCTCTTTCGTGCACACATTCCCCATATTGTGTCACAGTTAATCTCTTTCATTCATTTTGAAATGGTGGGCAGGGGGCCAGGGGAAAACGGAACACATAATACATCAAAAAGCAGTAGCAAAATATTAAAAAGAGCCAAGCTCCCAGCAGTATGCCAGCATCCATGTTTAAAAGGATCTTCCTAAACAGCTGTTTTCTCACAGCACAGCTTTCATTTTCTTGATGCTTAGGAGGAGGCGACTTCACTGACCCACAGACAGAAGGCGGGCTTTGTGAATACCCTTTACTTTTCCTTCTGCCATGTTTACCAGATTTTTTTTTTTAACCTGATTTGAATAAACTCCACGGCCTTCAAATGCCCCTGGTAATGCAAGTTTCTGCACAGTCATGCATGTTTCTGGAAATTAACTGGGAGATGATTACAAGTAACTTAACAGTATTGGTATCTTCTGATTCAGTGTCAATTTAATTTGCCATAAAATACACTTTATGTATATAAAGTATTCCCTGCAAGCATTATTTTTTTTTTCCTAAAGAAGCTCCTCCATGATGCAAACATGACAAGCTCTAGGCTATTAAATCATCTTGATTTCCATGGCCATAGCACTGAAATGCAGCATGAGCAAATACAATATATTGAATGCCTCTGTAGTAAATAATTCCATTTTTTTTCAGGTAACTAAGCAGGCAATAAGAGCCCTGTCACTTCTGTGTTGACAAAGCATCTTAGTTACTGAGTAACTATAGAGATGTTTTCCTTATGCTTGACGTAATTATCAAAATGCCTTCCAATAGCTGGTGAAAACGTTAAGTCTCAGAGTAATTCCTAGGGTGTAGTTCTCTGTTTAATTCCTAGAGTGTAGTTCTCTGTTTGCAGGGACATACAAATCAGAGTGGCACAGGCCAGCTATGCACCCACAGCTAAAAAGATCTTCAATGTATTCCTTCTTGCCATCAGTCCCTTTGGAGCAAACTGGAGCGTCTGAGGCTGCCCTCCAACTCAAGCTTCAGATTTGGTCAGCCTCAGGCACAGGGCCAGGAGAAGAGATAGCCACAGACATCCTAGGGCATAAGTCACAAATTACCTTGTTTCTCCTAAAGCTCCAGCTTAGGTAAGCACTTAAACTCTGTGTTGGCTTGTTCAGAAAGGGGGGGTGCAGTTGAAAGTATGAGCAAAGCTTGCCCTAAGAGCCCCAAACCCAAAAGGATACTGGTTTTGCTACTTCCCTGATCTGTAAGCAAAACTTTCTTCACGGTCCCTGGCCTGTGCTGTTTTAATACTTAGGGGTGGTTCAGATTTTGCCCTGCTGCTGTTAACTCTCTACAGATTTTCATTTTTTGGAGCCTCTGGCAAACACTACAAAGCCGAATGTGTCCTATGGCCTGAAGAACATGGACTAGTGCACTGTGGTGGGGGACATTTCCCACTTGGCATTCATGCTGTGCTCTGCATGGGTGGTTTTTCTCCTACAAGTGATCTGCAACATGTAGAATTTCAGTCTGAGCTGTGCTCAGTGAAGAATGAAGGCTGGAAGGGATCCCAGTGGGATATTTACTGTCTCTTACTGGCTTAGGGTATTGTAGATACGATACAAAAATATTACTTATAGTATGATGTCAACAATAATATATAAACTGTACCCATGTTGTTCCAATGGGCTGTCTTTTAGATATGCAGTGATGGAGGCTCCATCACCTCCATGTCTGGCTGCTGTCTGTCCTCTGCCCCGCTGCCCTGACCAGCTATAATTACTTCCCAGTGACTAACCTGAAACTGCCTTGCTGCCCCACAGGCAGAGTGCAGAATAATTACCTTCCACTTTGCAGCCCCACATGTTGAAATACCCTTCTTTCCTTCTTCAGGCAGAACAAGGGCAGTGCCTTTGGACTTTCCTCATAGATGATCTTCTCCAGGGCCCCTGTCAGCCACGTGGCTGCCCCTGTGTCCAGCTGGGGTGCTCTCATTCTGGGAGAGCCGTACCCCAAAACTAGCCTGACTTGCAGCAGGGTAGAGGAAAAGGGCTTGTGCCTGCACCTTGTGAGCTGTACCCTTGTTGGTACATCCCAGCGTGGCGTTTGCCTTTGTCTCGGAAACACGGTGCTCCCAGGCTTTAGCTCACAAGTCAGGTTCCTGCCCAGCCATCTGCCAGCCAGGCTACTACCTGACTGGATTTGTCCATTGTTCCTGCCTGATAGCACCATCTCGTATGAGTTTGTCCCCGCTCTGAATTGCACCCTGTGCTTCCCTCCACTCCAGCACAGCGTCCCCTCAGCGACACCAGGGACGATGCCAGCCTGCTGTTCCTGGTACAGCCACTGCGCCTGCTGTCACTCACCCTCCTGCTACAATTCGACAAGTCTTGTGTCACTCTCTTGTAAATCTCTCTTTGGAGCTTACTTATGATGAGAATGGCATCAGAGACACTGTCAAAAGCACTTGGAAGCCAAGATACGTGCCATCTACTGCCTCTCTCCTTTCTTTAAGACTGATGATTGCCATAAAAGGAAATGAATCTGCTTTAGCTCATTTAGTGCTCATCCCTTTTATCACCAAGTGTGAACTAGTCCATATGATTATTTGCTTCAGTATTTCCAGGGCATTGACATGAAGTTGGCCAGTTTTCTCCTTTGCCCTCTGTTTTAAAGGCAGCCACCCTATTCGTCCATCTCCATGGCAAGTCACAGTTTGACTCATCCACCACCAAGTCTTATAGTCAACTAACTACTCATGGCCCAGAGGTGCCATTAGCCAGGTCTTCAAGTGTCTGAGGTCAAAGTATCACCGCCAATTTGCAAATAATTAACTTCTGCATGAACCCTTTCCTTGTTAGAGTCACCCATCTTTCCCACCGGTGCTGCTGGTGTTTGTGTTACCCACCCACATGCAACTGGTGTTTTGGGGAAGAGAAGTAGAAACTAAAGGCACTAAACACTTCTACAGGAAGGAGTAAGATGAAAGCATTCCTGTTTCAGGAGTTAGAGATCATAGAATCATAGAATGGGATGCCTGATGTGATTCACCTTAGAATGTGGTTCCTGGTGTCCCTCGATAATCCTCTCTCAGCTTATGCCTTGGCCCTTGCTTGCCCCTGCATGTTGGGGCAATGCTTTGTACGTGTTGCCTGTTGGCTTGACAGGTGTCCTCTCCCTGGGCATTTCCCTCCAGTGCTGAGGATGGAAGACTGCAACAATTAAAGAATAAAAGGTACTAGAGAGCAAATAAGTGAGTCATGCCCCGGTATGTGTCACTGTAAGTAAAATAAAACAGTAAATCAGCAGATTTCATAGAAACAGGATGGTTCTGGTGCCGTGTAGAAGCTGACCTGGAACAGAGGCTAGACAGAGTGAAAGGATAAAGGGCAGGTATTTATGGAAAGGCCTTTACAGGGTACACCTTGGGCAGTGCAGGAGTCTCGCAGAGACTACACCCAAGATGGACGACAGTCACACATTTTTCGGACAGATATAAGTTTTGCCCATTTGCATATCCGAGGTTAATTGTCCAATTACAGCTTCAGGCAGTGCAGTCCCATTCTCTTAGTTTGCTTCCCCTCAACTCACTTTTGTTTACATTTCTCAGGGCCTGAGACAGTGAGGTGTCCTTGATTCTCAGGCCTAAAGAGGAATTGTGTCCGACAAAAATGAGAAAAACTGTTGCTAACACTCTATATGGAGTTCAGAGTTATGTCCTAAAGAATTGCAGGATTACAAATATATGAAAATATAAAAGCTAAAATCCTAAGGCATCAGTCCAAGCTTTGCTCCTGGAGCACAAGAGATTTGTACATTCGCAGATCCACACAGACATGCCACACCATGTCCCACCCCGGCTCGCAGGACTGATGAGGCCAATTTCTCACAATGCTGTTTCATTGAAAGGAGTCGTTTCAGAGTGAAAAACACCATCCTGCAGCATAAATCAGCCCTATAGAAACTCAGTGCTCAGCCATACCGTTAATGCCAGAGCTGTTATGCTGTTTCGAATTGGGGAGCGGGGACATCCCCAAGGCAGCACAAGGGAGAGACAAGGAGAGAGTAACAGGAATGCCAGGGTGCAGGGTTTTGACATAATCTTTGAAAACGGCCAGTGACTGCTCTCTGCCGCTCTACCCACTATTTCTTTCTCCTCTTTGGCTGACCAAAAAGCACAAGCCAACCGTGTTTTGTTATTAATGAAGAAAAATGGCTCTTTGTTGACAGAGCTGCCGCTACGCATCCCCAGAAGTTCCATGACCAGCTCTGCTCAGGAAAGGTATGCTTGATTAAACTGAACCCTGGCTTCCGAAATACTGGAGCAAAGGCTGTTGTGGGACTTCATCCAATATAACTGTGTTTTATTTTTATTGCTCCTCATCTGTTTTCTCTGATTTTGATAAGGCCAGAGAGCACCTTGGCTCAGCAATCTCTGCTCTCAGCAGTAGGAGGAGAATCATGCACTGAGTGGCCTTGCTGAGCTGCCTGTCACGTAAAAACCCTTCTGCCACCTGGAGTCCTGCCTGCACCCACTTATCTCTCTCCTTCATGAATATTTATGGTGGCAAAACTAGATATTGCATGTATTAGTACGGAACTTTAAAATTACGCAATGAGCAATTTCATATAGAATGAAGTTCCTTGGCAATTCTTCCATATAGTTATATCAGTAAGATTCATGCCTGTGCAATTCCCAGAGTGAAATCAATTTTAATTTTTTTTTAGGAAGGGATAGAAGATTTATGTGATTCTCCACAGACTTTCATCACCAGACTTTGCTGGTTTCCATTCTACTGTAAAATGGTGATAGTGTCCTGCCACTCAATATATATCTTCCTTTGCCTACATATTGCTTTCCTCTTCCTAGACTTGTCTGTTTTACCTTCCCTTTTTGTGTCTCCTTTTTTATCTCACATCTAAGATGACTGTTTTGTCACGAGACAGTGTCTGCCTCAAAAATTCCTCAATAATAGAGAAAAAATGGAGGAGCCAGTCAACGCTGCAGCAGGCGAGAGGAGTAAAGTAGGTTAGGCAGTTAGCATTCATCAAATATTTAGTGAGTGATACAAGCCGAGGCCAGCTGTACGGGATCTTGATATGTTTTCTCTTTGTACGACTTGGTTAGTCCATCACACAGGTCCCTGCAGAGCACCCCAGCACTTACCCGTGGCCCTGACCTACATTTTGCACGGTGTGTGTGCCTGTCTTTCCCCAAATGGCAAAGCGCAGTTTGGAAGAGGGTTTTGCTCCCATTTCAAGGCACCTGCAGCCGTGCACAAGCAGAAACCCAGCATCTGGCCCCTGCTCACCTGGGCTGTGACCTGAGCTTCAGTTGTAGGTAGAGGTTCCTAAGCCCTTACTATAAAATGGTCGCTGTGTTTCCCCTTTGCTTATTCAACCCTTTTCTCATCTTACTTTTTTCCTTCTTATAGCAGACACTGCTCTGGGAAAAGCCAGCATTTCCCAGTGGTAAGATCAGCTGAGCTCGCATAACTTCTCTAAACCACAGTGCTGAAAGGTTTGGTTTGTGTTGTGCTGGGGTTTTTTTTCCCCCATAACACCAGGAAACCTGCTATAGAATTATCCTATAATGTCATGGGAATGGTTTATCAATTCAAAAGGGCTTTAAGATTCCCAGGGAGATGAAGCCAGCAAGCACTGTGCCACACCAGGCTTTGTCATGCCACCCCCAGTATGCTGGGGGATTGCTGTGCCTCTGGGTCCACGAAGTGCCCACGACCTGTGGGGCCAGGTCGCTCCTTACACTGGGTGGCATTACAATGCAGGGGCCTGTGCCTGTTCAGAACCCATAGACCTGAGACAAACTGCTTTGCCTCATCCCTTAAACCCCGCAGTGTGCCCTTTCCACTGCCAGGCTTTTCCCCCAGCGTCCTAGGGCAGGTGTGCTGCTTTACTCAACAACTGTTTGCTGGCACGTGGATTCCCCTTTCTTAACAGCAAGGCTGGGGCTCCCGGCAGCTCCTGCAGTTTGACTGTGTGCCCCTATCCCCCCTCACGGAGCTGCCTGCCAGGGAACTGCACACCTTTTTGGCTTCCACAGCCCAGACTAGAGGCGTCCTGCTTAGCAGGTACTGGCCGAGTGCATCCCTTTGCTTTCATTTATTGGGGTCTCTGTGTACTGCAGCTCTCTGCCAGGCAGCTCCCTACGCGTAGGGCAGATCACAAAAACATGAGGCTGCGGGATAAGCGGCGAGGGCTAAGGAACGTGCTCCGATTTGCTAAAATTGCCTAATGAAGCTTAGAGCAGCAACTTCAGGCAGTTGCAAAGCATGTAACAAAAGCAGCACCCTTAGGCAAACATAACCCTAATTTCTTCACATAATAATTAAAAGGGCAAATTTAGGAGAAAATATTAAGCCCTGTCCATAGAAGACTTGCTTTTCTCTTTTACTTCAGGCTAGAAATATCAATGGAGTTAAACATTTGTTGACGCTTGCACAAGCACAGCCAGAGCAAGAGAGCTGAGTAAAGGCAAACCTTTCCAAAAGAGAAGCCAGAGCCTGCTGTCGCTGGCAAGATGCAGGGTTTGAAGGAAATGAAGATGAGTGAGATTGCAAAACTGAGATGCCTGCACTTGCAAATTACTTGTAATGGCTCCAGAAACGACTTGTCTAGTGCTGTTGTTTTACCTTTTACCTACCACTAGGTATGCACGTCAGCTCATTAAAGGGCTGTATCGAGACATATAATTTGTTTACAGCTCGTTAATTGCCATTATAATAACAATAGCATGATACATGCGAAAGCACGCTGGCATTTTGGTGGTAGCATGCAGGCGAGCCTCCCGACGGCAGCTCGTTGAGCAGCTTGCCCAGAGCCCGGTTGCAAAACACTATTTAGTCCTATTAGGAGTAATTTCGGGGGCAGATTGGGGAGCACGAGTCTCCCCTTTGCCACAGACAGAACACACACAGTTTAAACTTGTTTCCTTCCTAATTGCGGGTGAGCAAAGCACAGGCACTGTTCTTTCCATCTGGGTCATTTAGGGTTTGAAAAGAAGCTAATGAGGAAGCCAAGGAGTTAGAACGTGAGGATGGTTCTCTAACTTCTCTATCCCAGTTGTAACACATTGGAATTGTAGAACTTCTTTTGCAGCAGGAGCAATGCCTCCTGCTCCCAGCAGAAGATCCTGAGCCATTCCTCTGGGTACCAGCTCAGAGGTTACTGCTTTCCTTTGGCCACAGTCCTTAGGCTGACCCGGTGTGCAGGGGTGACAAAGGTGATGAATCAGCTCCAAAAAAAAAGGACAGAAAGGGAAACAGGAACTGTATTGCTGGCTGAACCTCAGGTGCCAATGGGAATTTGGCTTGCCTGACACAGGGTGAAGATTTTGACTGGGATGTCATGAATCCTGGTAATGTCCTCCTCTGGCATTTGGTGCTGCTTCTGAAAAAAAATTCAGATCTTAGAATTTGGAAAGGGGCTTTGCACTTATTTTCCCTTAAGAAGAGTTTAAAAACTGCCAGAAAGTAAAAAAGATTTGAAGCTTTTACAAAATATACAGACAACTATTTATTTTGACCAGCTTTAGTAAGTACAGCCAGGTTCTGACTGAGGGGCATAAGTGCTCTTTTTTGGAATGGAAACATTTTTCCTAGTAGTTTACTGTTCTCTGAACTCGTCATGAAGCACAGAGCAATTGTCAGCAATGTGCCCCGTGAACACAGAAATATCTTGGAAAAACTCTATCACAAGATTTTGCCTTTCAAACATTTTTCATTGCAGTGATCACTGTTTGCCAAGAAATAAAAGATATAAAGAGAAGAGGTTCTGTTTGGTTCAGTAGTAGATCTAGAACAATTATTTTGTGGTTATAGAAAAAGCCTTGCTGTTTTCACTGTCTATCTTGAGAAGAATTCTTCCTTGCCAAGAGATTTTATGAGAAGCACAGGCTGTGCTATAAAATCATGCTGTATTCTGCATGGGAATACAGGGAGCTGATATAAAATGCAGACACTGAAAGCAAGAGAGAAAATCTCACGACTTTGTATGAACCCACTCTTTTGATGGAGGACAACTCCTGACTTTGGTTTTCACTGCAGTAATGTGTAAGTCCTGACAAACACTTTCAATTCATAGCATCTGCACAAGTTTCATGCTACAGCTCCAGAGCCAAGTAAACATCATATCACAGCAGTGGATTTCCCCATCTTCATGACACAGCTCCTCAGCAGGGCATTTAGTGGTTGAATGTTTCCCTCGTGACTGTGGTCTCTTTCTCTGTCATTTTTCCCAACCTGACTCCAGCACCAGCCTCTTTCTGGCTTCCCATGTACAGCAGAAATCAATTTCTGATTTCCCTGGAGCCATCACCAGATCTGCATTTGCAGCCAGGGCTGCCTTGTAGGGGGTTTCTGCAGCAAGGGGAGAGGCTGCCGACACCGACTGTGTCAGCCACAGCACATTTGCCAAAAACCTTGCAATGCGTGTTATGCAGAGAAAAGCCTTCCGCCCTCCTAGTCTGGTCTTGTGAGGCTCCTAGTTGAACTTGGGTGTCTCTGCCTGGAGGTGGTTGTCTTCTAGAAGAGTCTACTGGGGACATGGCAGAAGATGGCAACTTCATCTGTCTCCCAGAACTAACCAAGATGTTGCAACTGCAAGAGATTTATGGCAGGATTTTTTCTAGAAGCAACAGGAAGAGGATTCTGAAACAGAGCTCAGCAGGACTCTTCTAGAACATCCCTCTTTCTATAAGCCAGATTAACAGGAACAGCCAGCTTTCTTTTCTTTTTCTTTTTTGCCTAGGATATGCTCCTGTGGCAGCATGACCGGCCCTGGATACATCTGGTATATCCTGAGGAAGCCAGGTTTGATAAGGATTGCTTTCTCTGGCTTTTCAAGGTGGGAAATTTGGGTTTTACTGTGACCACATGTAGAAGTGTGCCTTGTGGAGCTGTCATCATCATCCAAGGCACTTGGATTTTGCTGTCACTTTGACTTTTTTCCCTGTGGGGTCTCTGTGGAAAGTTATTAGACATCTTGCATCTTCCACTGGAGCAGACACCACATATTATTTCAGAACTGTTACCTTTGTTCCCTCAGTTATGCCAAGCGCATTAACCTCGATGCAAAACTAATTAAAATGTTGTCATTTATACTGGGACCGTTGCGGGGCGGGGGGCGTCTATGTAATGCTTCAAGCTTCAACTGTTTAGGGTGTGCTTTGTTACCTGAAATAAATTAGTTACAGTTTCTTGATCTACAGTACAGGATCCAGCTGTTGTGTAACTCTGGAAAGACCTTCTGTTGTTACACAACATTGCTTGGTATCACCCCCATCTATGATACAACTGTGCAATCAAAGCTGTGTTGTGAGCACGAGTGCATTCGTACACCACACATCCCTCTTCCAGCCCGACTGTGTGCAGAAGCATACATCAAACACCGCTTGCTTGTTTGGGCAAACAGGGAACAATCCTCTTTTTCCTGCAGACTGTGAGGGAATTGAGGTCAGAAGCTGAAGCAGGTTTGTGACAACGATGATTTTGATTTGAACTGCACGGGTGAATGCTGTTTTACTCACAGGAAACCCTTGCCCCAAAGTACCAAACGGCCACACGTCCCCTGCCCAAAATGAGTCTTGCAAATGAAAATGCGGCTTCTGAGCCAGCTCTGCTCTCCACTCTTGGCATTGTCCATCTGGGATTCACAAACCCTGGGTCATTCCCATTTATGTCACATGAAAAGAGGAGGAGAAAACCTGCTCCCGCTGGCCACACGCAAGCACTGGCCAACCTTTGTACCCGGGGTCAGCGGAGCTATCGCCATGCAAGAGGTTTTGCTCCACCCAGAGAAGGAAGCGAGTCAGGTGCCACTGTCTGTGAGCACGTGGCGTCACTGGTGCTGCCCAGGACTGTGGGACACAGTGAGTGCCAGCTCTGCTGCAGCCTTCACTAGGGGTGGGAATGCGCAGCCTGATAATATAAGGGTTTTTTACTCTCATCAAGCTCAACACCTTTCTTTACTTAGAAAAAAAAAATGGAGGAAACACCTAACTTATGTACCTTCTCCCACACATGCTGTGGATGTGCACACAAGGATGGAGAGCCGTGCAGGGAGTGGGGCTGTGTGTCCCCTGCTGCCAGTGGCTCCCAGCAGGCTCAGGGCTCTGGCAGTGGTCTCACAACCTGACAAGGCATTTCAGCTCTGTTGGAGCCCTTGGTTGCACCTCACCAGAGCCCACCCAGGGTCACTGACATTGGTGTTTCTCTTTACAGCCACAGACCTCAAGCTGTGATCAGTATCTCCAGACACAGACAAAGTGTGGACACCAGCATGTGGCAACACAACTCCTTATAAGGACCCTCAGAGAAGAGCAGTGAAGACCAGAGCTCATCATTTTACAAACACATAGGGACCAGTCCTCATCCCAGAGCTCTTGCAACGCCTCACAGGCAGCAGTGAAGGACAGAAACCCCAGCACACATCACCTGACGGTGTTTAAGTCCTCAGCTCCCACTGAAATCAGAGGGCATAAGCTAGCCTGGAAGACCTGGCCTGAATGAAGCAGGACGTGATCACACTACAAGTAGCACAGTGGTAGAGAAGACATCAATCCCAAATCTCCTGAATCCCAGCCTTGTGCTCTTTCTTCCCAAGTTCATGAGTGCGTAATCTTTGAGAAGCTTACGCTAAGACTTCCATGTTTGTTTAAAGTTTTAAAGTGAAACCTAATCACCTGCAGGCAATCCTGCATGGCATTTTTTTTTCAGTCCCAAATGCAAAACAATCCTAAACCTGCTTTGCAGATCTGCTGACACAGAGGAGATTAAATGCTATTTTGCTGGTCTTTTTAAACCCCTTATTGATTTTTTCCTTGGTTCATGTAGGGTTCGCAAGTGAGAGTGTTGGTCCTTCGAGTATGACTGCCCATTTTAAGTGCCACTTTCTGCATTAAAAGACAGGCTGCAAAAAGGGCAATATGGACAGGAACGCTGAAGGGCTTGCTCATGGCCCAGAGCCCCACCAGCTTCATTTGAGATATGTTTTTCACTTAATATAGTTAAAGCATCGCAGAGGGTGGTGTGGAGGTCGCTGCCGTTTTAACCAACCATGGTGCTGTTGGCTTCAGAGAGCAATGAATCCTGAGCAAGTGGCCTTCCCTGAGTGGCAGAGGGGAAGGACCTACTTCCTTTTGGACCTGCTGTCCCACCTTGGTTTGTAATTTCCCGACTGGTCTTGACACCAAGAGGTCAGACTCTGTCCCCAAGGTGTGGATATAGAGCCACTGCACAAGCCACAGGGACCCTCCGGGCACCAAACCCCTGGGGGGCAGGGCCACATTTCAGAGATGTCAGAGCAGGGCTCCCGCCAACACCAGCTGTACTCAGACTCACACCCATGTGTGGCTGCTGGTGTCACTGTTTGGGAAAAAGGACCACCACAGAGAGGAGACTCAGGAGCTGAGCTCGAGCGTGAACCTTGATCATCCACACAGCTGGAGCATCAACCCTGGTAACGCTGTCAGCCGCATCTGCTGGAGGCACTGCCTGGCTTTGAGCCACCACCTGGCTCTTGGTCATGGCTTTGTCAGAAATCTCGTTCTTTGAAATAGCGCACGGAAACTGGAACAGCAAAGGGAAAGAGATTAACATACTGAAAGAAAAGATGCTGCACAAAGAGCTTCACTGGCAATTCCAACATAAATGAGTGGTATCTGGTAGTACTAAAGGAAGTGAAAATGGGGTCTTATTACAAGCGATGTTGGACAAGGGTGATTACACTTACAGTTGCCTGGGCTACAAGTATACATATAAATGAAACAAAAAATCAGGTGTACCTATAAACAAAACATAGAATCACACAATAAGTAAGGTCAGAAGGGACTGTCTGGCCCAATCCCTACCCGAAGCACAGCCAGCTTCAAAGTCAGAGTAAGCCTTTGTTGGGAGAGCTTTGCACATCCCTGCAGGAGACAGTTTGACCACCAACCCTGTGAAAGCTGTTTGCTAATGTTTAACTGAGATTTCCTTGTACATAACTTCTGTTTGGTGCCTCTCATCCTTTCACTGTGCACTTCCACCGTGAGTCTGGCACTGTATTTCCTGCAAGGTAGTGTCAGACAGCATTAAGGTCTCCTTTCAGCCTTTTCTTCTTCAGGCTGGACAAACCCAGCTCTCTTCCTCTCCTGGTATGCCACATCCTTCTGTTGGACTTGCTCTGGTACCAAGGATCCTACAACTGGACATGGCACACTTAGATGTGGCCTCACAAATGCTTCGTGTTTTCTTCCAGAGAGGTTGAAAATTTGTTTGGTTTAGTTGTAATCTAGGTTCTCTAAATTTGTGTTTAAATACGCTACTGACTAACGCTGGACATCCGATACTCAGGAGGATCCTTCAGCTGACCCCATGCGGCTGCTCCCTTGTTCTTTCCGGGTTTCTAATTGTCAGAGCAGGGAGGCTCCCGAACAACCTTTTATTGAGAGAAGTAGGACAAAATCCAGCCTAATTACCAACTCTAGCAGAGCTAGAGCAGTTCGGAACAGAAGTCTGCAGTGAGCTGGGTGTGATGGTAGAGGTTACAAGCCTTGCACGGGAGTCTCATGATGTCTCTTAAGCCCCTACATTCCTCTTCATCGTTTTAAAACTCAAAACGTGTGCTTGCCCTTACCTCAGTGCCTGCAAAGCACAGCCTGCGGCAGCGATCTCGGGCCGCTCCGCTTTGGTGCCACTCCTCTTTTCCTCCAACTATGCGGAGTCACGCCGGGCGAGCCAGGCAGCTTCTCGCACCCCGCTTTCCTTGCCCCTCCAGGCACGGGCGCTGCTCCCACATGCATCTTCTCTCTTCCACATGGTTCATTTTCCCCCCGTGCTCTGACTTACACCTCCTGTTTTTTCTTTTCCTTTTGTAACAAGCTCCACCTTGGCTCTGCGAGCGACACAGGCTTCAGCCCAGCAGGGTGCGTGGTCCAGTTTTCCCTACACGTTTCCTTCAGGGCGGCCTCTGTGCACTGGGAAAGCACTGCAGTAAAAGCTGACCAGCATTGAAGGCTGAGCTGGCTTTTGTTCTTATAAGTAATCAGGTCGCATAAACGCTATTAGACATGAGCAGTTGCGTGATCTCTGCAGGCAAGCTCTTCAGCAAGGAGGGCAAACCCTCCGGTGCGCTGCTTCACGGCAGAGCCAGAGCTTTGTGCATTCCTT
Source organism: Callaeas wilsoni (assembly GCA_013398955.1). Taxonomy (NCBI): domain Eukaryota; kingdom Metazoa; phylum Chordata; class Aves; order Passeriformes; family Callaeidae; genus Callaeas; species Callaeas wilsoni. The sequence goes on along the minus strand of VWPU01018805.1, from coordinate 56,579 downwards.
GGCCAAGTCCTATCGCATTTGAGGCAAACACATTCGCCTCTGGGCAGGGAGGCAGGGGCGAGCAGAGCAGGGCCACTGCAGCCAGCTTTGCAAAGCCTGGCTTGTTCCTCTGTACCCTTCCCCCGGGACTCTGCCTCCGTCCATCCCTCCCTCCCTGCGGGTCTGAGGCAAGCCGAGGCACGTGGCCAGCCTCTGGAGCAGGAGCCAGTGCACACCAGCAGTGTTCAGCCTCAGGATGTTTCCCTTTGAACAGCTTGACAGCAAAAGCTTTCATCCTGGAGGAGACTGACTTGCATCTGCGGCTCATCCGCCCGTCTTACTGGGATTTGCACACCAGTGGCGAACACCTGGCTTTGGCTTTAAGGTCGAGTGCTTGAGTAGGGTGGAGCTGCCGAGGTGGCCTCGCCCCGGCTTCAATCGCCCTGCCTGGAAGGTCTCACAGGACAGCCCCAGATATATGGAATGCCTTACGACTGAATTGCACCTTGGCAAACCTGCTTAGTATTCATCCTTCGGGGCCAATTGCTGGCTATCATACAGAGCAGGGGCAATTCATGAGAAAGAAAAGGCATCTTTTTGAAAAATAAAGTGATTTGGGTTTTTTTCCCCTCCAAGAAGCCTGCAAGGCAGAGTGACAGGATGCATGAAGAGAACATTTATGCAGACGAGCAGCGTGGCCTATTTAAGAGCAAAGTGAAAGAGCGATTATTCTGCAGCTCCATTCTGATGTTAACCAAAAATAAAAAATGTCAGGACTCAGCAAAAGGACCACACACAGCCAAGGAAGCAGCACTGGCAGTGGGGGGGCTACACTGGCAAAGGGACCCTGAGTGGGAAGCAAATGAATGCTGAGGCTCCCACTCACGAAATCACCAACCCAGGGTTTGCAGGAGCAATTGCTATAAGTAGGAGCATTAAAACCCCTCTGTGAGGCAGGCTGGAGGCAGTATGGGAATAAAGCCAATTACTGTTGTACTCATTTCCCCATCCAGGAAGCCAGGGCTAACTCTGCCCTCTGTTTCTGGCCAGCTGAGCCTGCACAGCCAACGCTGCACCTCAGACAAGGCACGTGGCAAAGCTGCCTGTACGTTCTGTAGGCATAACCCAGGAAAAGACTTTGGAAGCCTTTGCAGAAGCCACCACCAACTTAAGGTAGGAGAGAGCTGTCAGTTTTGCCTACAAAACAGCTATTTTGTCATTTTTAAATTTTGGTGCTTAAAGGAGCTTTTATTTATCCAGGTTTCAGAGAGGACAAGAGGAGACTAAGCTTAGGGGAGAAGGGCACCTGTTCTGTTACACGAGTTTCTGAGCAGAAATCTCACCAAGAGCAAGAGCAGCTCACAGTGTCAAAATACCTGCCAGATTCAGCACAGGTGGCCCTCCATCCCCACTTACACCCTCCATTCTCTGCAGTGGGGATATACAGTGCAATTCCCTGCTCCTGGGTGTCTAAAAAATGATTTTTAAATATTGACCTGCACTTGAGAACTCTGAGGCCCTCAGAAGCAGATTCCCAGAGTACCCTGCTAAATAGCTCCCAGATAGCTTAAAGCTCTGCTCTCCTTTTTTTCTCATTACACTGAGAAACAAAGTCAACTGTTTCATGATCACTCTGGCCCGTAACCACATCCCCCAGTCTCTCTCATGCACCTTGGGGCAGAGGGGTCAGCTGCGTGTGACTGACCTCCATTGTGAGCCCCATCCCACAGCCATCAAACAGGCTGGATTCAGGAGCATGGATGTAACCCTGGGCTCCTGACACCAGCTGGATGCATTTCTCCCAGAGCAAATGCCTGCTGCAGACGAGAGGATTTACGCTTTCAGCTTCACACTGCTGTTTACAATCTGTGCAATGGGGGACAAAAGCATCTCTGTGTCTCACGGAGGCATGGAAGTAATTATAAAGAGAATTCTTAAGAGCTCAGATAACTTGAATCTGAAGACCTGCCTGCACAGTGTAGCTACCTCCTTGAGTCGTTGTCTGTAAACTCAGAAAGAGAAGGAAAAAAGCCCAATGCCACAAACATCCCCACAGCTGGATACTGGGAGAAGAGGACAGCTTTCCCTCTGAGCAGGACAGGGAGTGATGCACATGGCTGCATTCACCCTTTCTCCAGGACCATGTTTAGAGCAAAGGAAAAAGCACTAGAAAGAGAAGGAGTGCACAGCACCAGAGGCAGAGAAGAGCCCCATCAGAGGCAGTGGTGTCAAACTCAGCTAGCAGACTCCAGCAGGTGTGCCTCCATTTGGATACAATTCCATCTGTAGGTAGTACACTTGAGAAAAAACTTGATAAAAATAGATAAAATCAGTAATCAGTGGATAGTTGACCGTTTTGCCCATTGGACTCCCTGTAAAGGGCGTGTAGCAAGGGCCTCCTTCAGCTGCCTGCCCCAGGGTCTCTCACTGCCACCAGAGCCACCCACAGCTGCTTGTGGCAGCAATGCAGAGATAGAAAATAAGGTTCAAGACACACAGGAGACAGCCACATGCCTGAAGAGGCAGCTGAAGGCCTGCCAGGATGTACCAAGGTTCCTCAAATGATGCCAGACATCTACACCTGGGCTACTTGACTCCAGCCCCCCAACTAGAACAATAACAGAGCACTAAGTAGGACAGGAGGAGACAGCAGCTTATTAAAGAATTGCAGTGATAAATGTCAAAGGGGGATGTTCTGTCATTCTTGTTTTGCTTGCTTACAGAGGACATTTGTATCAGTGGTGGGAATGACAGGCCACCAGCTGAAGCACAGTCCTGTGGGACATCTAAGACCCAGCAGCACTGGCTGGGTTGGGGCAGGAGATGGAGACGTATTCCTACCTCACCAGCACTCACTGAGAGCTGCTGGAGACACAGAATCACAGAATATTCTGAGTTGGAAGGGACCCACAAGAATCATCAAGACACACAAGCAAAAGCCTTGAGGGCAGCGACAGGGAAGGAGTGAACCTCATTGCTTGGCTTGTGATTTGTCTGGGTACATTAATCTGGAAGCTTTTTGCTGCTGTTCTCTTTTCAGCTGTCACTTCAGCATGAGGATGTGAAATTTTAGAGGAAAGAAGAAGCTCTCTCAACTTACCTTTAAACCCCAAGTTGTAGTTTTGTTTAAAACAGAAAAAAGAGATAAACCTGGCAGGGAAGGACAGACTCAACCTCCAACACTGGTGGCAGCTTCAGAGGTCCTTTGGCCCAAGCAGTTGCCCCAAGTACCTCAGGGTGGACAAGAAGCCAGTTTCCAGGCAGAGGAAGCAGGACAAGGGCACTGCTGAGCCACTGAAGTCTGCCTGTTGTGCTGGGTGAGATTTCCACCAGTGCTCGTATCCAAGCCTCGTGTTTCTCCTGGGCTGTAGCACAGCCAAGTTTAGCCCTGCTTTGGCCCTTGGGCAGCAGAAGGATCCAGAACACACATGCACTTCCACCATGTGCCATGCCAGTCTAGAGCTCAGCCACCCTCCCGCCACCCACTTAGCTCCAGTGAACACTGAAGTGACCACCTTGCCTATGCCCAAGTTTCCACTTAAATTCCACAAGGGACAGAAACCGCAGCAAGGCCCCAGTCCAATGCCCCATGTCCTGGACACAGGCAGGCCTTGCCTCCCCACTGCAGCTGATGCTCCCCACGGGTGTGAAGACAAGGGCAATCTGCCTGATGGCCAGAAGAAACTGACTCTGGAGAGAGAGTTTGTCTCCAGCTACATTTTCTGAACTTTTAAAGCCCTTTGAGCTGAACCATGACGTTATCCAAACAGAACATGATGCTATAATAAACAACACAGATTGAAAATACATAAGCTAATTAGAAGAGAAATAACTTACAGCCAGTTAAACCCAAAACAACAGGATGGAGCAAGGTCCTTGTGGACATGCTGAGGCAGACAAACAGCAGCATATGAGACTCACAAGGAGGTGAAACAGAAGGAAGCTGCAGGAGAATGGCATAACCAGGGAAGAGAGAGTATTGTCCAACTCACCCAGCAGCAGGCCTGGAAGCAGGGATTTTGTGGCTGATCCCATTGCCTCACTGTGAGAGAAGTGAGGCAAGAACATGGGAAGTGGTAGCACAGTATGGTTTGTGGCCAAAAATTAGATGAGACCCAACAGAGGCAGCACAATGGAAGTGGAGATGAAGGGGAAAATGACCTTTGTTCGATTTGGATAAGTGTGCCCAGCTGAGCCCAGGTTGCTCCTCACAGGTGCTATTGCACACCCCACTGGTGAGACCCCAGCCAGAACTACTCTGTTCTCCACAGAGAAAACAAAGGGCAGGCAAAGTCCTAGACTGGGAACAAGGAGCCTCTAGGATTAGAATGTCTCTGGAAATAAACCAACCACCACTCAATGCATTTGCATTCACATTTGTGAGGCAGCACCACAGGATTATTGCTGCTCCTTTTCTCAGGAAGGGAAAAGTGACATTTTAGACCCCAAGTGCTGACAAGCACAGGCAAGTGAGTTTTTAGCTGAGACTACAGTATCTGTAAATTAGAGAAATCTATTTCTCTTTCTTTGATAACGCAACTGCAGTCTGATGCCAAATCTGCCCTCTTTCACCTGTCCCTGCTGCCTCAGGCACACAATGTAATACCTTATTTTAACAGGTCTCAAGTGAGGAGTGAAATCCATAGCCACACAGTTTGATGGCTTCCACACTGCTGCAAAAACACTCATGTAGAAGTGTGGCTGCAATGCCCTGTTTGCTTCACTGGAGGGCCCCAGCCGGCTCAACCAGCACCAAGTTCCTTTGGCTCTCCATTCGTTGCGTGACAGAAATCAGTTCCAGACTACCTGGGACTGAATTTGAACCTGAACCAGCCTTAAATAAACAATATTTAGTGACTCTATTAGCCACATTTTAGTCTGAATCTTTCCATCTTTTCTTCCCTCTCACCAGCTGTGTTCTGCTCTCTGCAAACTGGGTGACCTCCACCTTTAGTTGCCACCTGCCATTTTTCAGTCCACAGCCCATACAGAACCAGTGAGAAGGAAACCACGACTTACCTGGGAGAGGTTTTAGGACAGCACATTGCAGAAGAGACCTCACCCGAGACGAAGAGATGCTTGCCAGGGGGATGCAGGAAAGTTGAGACTGCCCCACGAGGGAGAGGGACCCCAGCCTCCCCACAGCCCCCCAGCAGAGCCAGCAGCCAGACACAGGTCCATCAACAGTCCCAGACCAAGAGTAGCAATGGGAAAGGTCCAAAGACCACCCAGGAGTCTAGGTAGGAGCAGCAGGAGAGGGAAGCATCCAAAACATCGGCCTTAGGAAGATCTGGCCAGCACTTAGCCAGGATGAAGCACATGGAGAGCACCAACCAAAGGCCAAAGCCCCTGACTGAGCTAAACCGGGGCTGCCGGCCCGGGGGAGGCTGGGCGGGCTCATTAAGGGCCATTAGTGCTCCTAAGGCCCAGCTGTTCATTTTGCATCAGCTTTGGCTTGTTTTCCGCTCATCCTTTGCCGAGCAGCCACCCCGCTGGTGCTCCGCTCTGCGCAGCGGTCGGTGCAGCACAGCTCCCGCTCGGGGACAGCGCAGGCAGCTGCGGTGGCTCCCCCACTATCCCTGCCTCTGCCGCCTTTAAACTCTCACGTTTCCTTGTATCAAAGGCACGGGCAGCTGTAAAAATAATATCCTGGCATGGACGGAACAATACAGCACAATATGCAAACACCTAAGCAGAGCAAAGCGAGGCTGGGTGCAGCTCGAGAGAGAGAGCGTTTGAAGCAAAATTAATTTTGTTTAATTTTATTAAAGAACCAAGGGTGCTTCCCAGCTTTTAAGTGGCAACAGGAGGAGCCTGGCACGTCCCTCCTTCAGAGACAGACAGGAAGAGCTCATGGACGAAAGGGAAGAGAGCATATGGAATGTGTTACCCATGTCTGTCATTGAAGTAAGGAGCTTTAAAGAGTTCAGAAGGAAACTAGATACATTTCCAAACAAAAAAAGGCTGAAAAATACAGGGTGAGTGACAATGCCCAGTGGGGAGGGGAGAGGGCTCCCATTGCCTTCCCTCTGACTGAGAAAGCCTGAAGCACTAAAGTCTTTTGAGTGTGGAAGTTGTCTAAAACTAGTTAAAGATGTGCACTGAAGAACTGAAAGATGAAACTTTAGGACATTAATCAAGAAGAGGTTTTTGGGAAATAAAAAAAGTGAGGGCCCAAATAAATGATTAAACTTTCTAGGTGCCCACACTCTGGCTATACACACCATTGAAATTGTCAGGCTGGCTTGACCTACTGCATCCCAACCCAGGCTCTACTTGCTTGCAAGACCACTGGCTAGGTGCTTTTAAAATAGATCAAAAAGCAGAAACAATTGAAGTTTGTAAATGAAGCTTCTGCAGCACAGACCACCCAGCAAGCAATCCTGGCTCCCCCGTGGCTCCTGATCACAGTACTCACTCCTCTGCCAGCAGGAGCAGCAGGATGCTCACCCCCACCCATGTGCAAATCAAAACCTGCTCTGAAGTGCTGTGCATGTCACCTGCCACTGGCCAGGAGGTGGCATCCCCCTGCCCGAGGGGGTCCCAGGTGCTCTGGAAAGAGCAGGGAGGTGAGGGCAGATCACCAGCTAAATGCAGGTTGAGATGTAACCTGCAAGCCACAGGATGCTCCATGTTGAAGTGAACTAAACAGCTCCTGCTTCTGTTGTCTTTGCTGATGGGGTTTGTTGGTGCAAATGAAAACACGGCTCACACAGGTGCCTGAAAAAGCTTCAGAAATTGAACATCAGCATTCTCTTTCTTCAAGCTCCCGTGCCAGGCTTTGGGCAGCGGTCCCCGCAACCCGAGCCCGAAGGCAGAGGGGATGATTGCCCCGCCCCTGCCAGCCTGCCAGGTCTGCACTGGGCAGCGAAGCACAGCAACTTCCCACCAGTTGTCCCATGCAGGCATCGGCATTGAGAACCTGCTGGCAATAGACGGCAATAGAAGCATTACAGTACTCCCATAGTCAAGAACATAACTTAAACTTAGGAAAGTGCTGCTGTTAGTCTCCAGCAACTTGGCTAGACATCTCTGGCTTGGACAAAGTGACAGCTTTGTCACCTCAGGGCAGCTGCTCTCCCCAGTGGTGCTGGAGGCATGACAGCCTTTGGGAATCAAGCTTTAGTTGTAGAGTATCCAAGCACATTACCCTTCCTAACTCTGAATTAACATCCTATTCTTTGCCTCCTCCAACTAAGAACATGCTAAAAATGAGATATCCCTCCTCAGAAAGGAAGAAAAATGTGGTGTCAGTGTGCAGTGCAAAGTCTCAGCTCCTATTTAGCTGCCTTTGCAATGGCAGGTACTGGCATAGGCTCGGACTCTGATAGCTACCCCCTTGCACTGGTTATTTTATTTTGAATTAGCAAGTTGTACTATCTTTTAGGAGTTTGCATATCACAGATTAAAGCATTTCAAATGGCCCTCCATGTCCTTCATAACAATGTTTAAGCCATGAACCATAACATTACAGTCTCTGACACCTTCGTCATGTGCATGGTTTTAGTACACATGGGAAAGAGATTTAGAAAGGCTAACCAGGGCAAAGTGAGATGAAAAAACCCCAGGCAAACATGTAAATGAGAAATGGAAAACAAATCAAAGGGAGACAACACTCAGAAGAGTGTCTTAGCTAGCTCTGTGTAGCCATAACAATTACAAACACTGCAAGGTTTTACATGTATTGTTCTAGTCTGTCCCATGTCCACATAACTCAGCCCTGTGCGGATTGCTGGAAGGGCCCATCTCCTCTGTTATGTGTCTGATCTGGTCAACTGCACTGTGGTGACATGCAGAATTCAGCTGGTTTTGTACCAAATTGATGCGGTTGCTCTTTGAAGTTCTGTGCTATGAAATTGATCCGAGCTGCGGTAAGAAATCAAGTGATGTATGGAAATAGTCTCACCCCAATGCCTGTTCCTATTTTTTTTTGGTGCTGCCATTGCTTTCCCCTGCCCTCCTCTCCTCATGTTACCGCTCTTTTCATCTGTGATCTTTATTTTGTACACTGACAGAGGCCAGGATTTACATGCCTGGTTTGAAATACCCAGGAGTCCTTGTCAAGATGTACCTCAGAGCCAATCTGGTCTTAAAGGAGCAATTAAAATAAGTCCCATGATGTTTTCATCCAGAAGTCTTGCCACTGCTAAGCTGTCTGCTCTTTTGCTTACCTCTCTTGTAAAAAACATTTTAAAGAAAGGAAAGGAGCATTCTGATAGCAACACAATTACTTTAATGCATTATATTTACTCAGCCTAGACATGCCATCAGTTTCAAATCTTAGTTTCGGTCAAAACAAGAAAAAAATCTGAAGCTGTTGAAATGGCATCAAAGTACAAATGGTGTAAAATAAGATTATTTTAAGGTAATATTTTATTATGGATCAAAAAAAAAATTTTCTAAGAAGTTCCTAAGCAGTATTTTAATACCAAAGCTAAGTGGCAAATAAGTTTTTAAAGCAACAATCCCCACCTTTCCATAGTTGCACCAATGAGCGTTGGTAGGAGTTAATTCTTATCTTTGTATCTGTCTTCAACATCCTCTGCCTCAGGAAAAATACTTTAAAAGTCAATTAAAAATGGACATTTTAGATCAGAGGAAAGTTCTAAGAGGAATGCACAAGTGGTTAACATACAGCTTTCCTTTTACCAAGTTCAGCACTTTTTTTCAGCCTGTGCTTTTGTACCTTGTGTTATTGACTCATTCACATAACAGTGACCCTGTACACCAGTCAGGGAACACATATCAATATTAAAAATAATAGTTTTATTATGTTCTGTCTCTTGGGCAAAATGTTCCCAAGCATGAGATATTCCAGATAAATGTCTGATCTGTGGACCTTCAGGCTAAGTAAAGAGAGATAAGTAAGAGACATTATCCTCAAAGATAACCAGACTACCTCAGGAATTACTCTCCAAAGAAAAAAAAAGCTCCACAGTGCTCAGAAAGCATTCCTCATTGTATGAATGCAAGCATCTAGAACCATTTTAATCCTCAGTAGTTCTTAAGACACAGCTTTCACGTCTGGCTGCAATTCTCTGGGTCTTCAATATTCATTATGACACCTGGGCTATTTTAGCTCTGGTTTGGGTTGGACGGGACCTTTAAAGGTCATCTAGTCCAACTTGCCTGCAGTGAGCAGGGACACCTTCCACTAAATCAGGTTGCTCAGAGCCCCATCCAACCAGACTTTGAATGTTTCCTGGGATGGGGCACTTACCTCCTCTCTGGGCATGCCATGCCATGCCATTTTTTTACCACCCACATAGTGAAGAATTTCTTCCTAATATGTAATCTAAACCATCCTTCTTTTAATTTAAAACCACCTTCCTGCTAGGCACCCTGTAAGTATCAGAGGCCACAATAATGTCTCCCCAAGAGCCTTTTTTTCTCCAGGCTGAACAACCCCAGCTTTTCCAGCCTTTCCTCATAGGAGAGACGCTCCAGCCCTTTCATCATCATCTTCATGGCCGTTCTCTGGACTCGCTCCAGCAGATCCACATCCTTCTTATGTTGGGGAGCTGTCCCAGAGCTGGAGACAGTACTCTGGCTGGGATCTCACCACAGAGGAGTAGAGGGGGAGAATCACCTCCCTCAACCTGCTGGCCACACAGTTACCATGCTTATTTTTTTGAGACACAATGAATAGTATGCTCATCATGTGAGAAAAGAACATAAACATGAGAAAACTCAGCAGAAACAACCATTACAAAATCACAAGTCAAAGCTTACTTAGATGGCATGAATATGCTAAAACCGAGTTAAACTGAAGCATCTGAGGTTACCTCAGTTGTTAAAGCATGGTGCCAATAATACCAAGGCCATTGGTTTGATTACTTAAAGAGTTGGACTTGATGATGCTTGTGAGGCCCTCCCAACTCAGAAAATTCTGTGATTCCTGTGATCTTAAGTGCTACCTCAGAAGTTCCCATATATTCCACTGGTGGAGTTATGCTGCCACCTATTGTGAGGATGAACCTGACACTCGTTATTTTGCTAGGAAACGTGTTTGCAATAATTACCTCTCGTCTTTCTCTTTTTTGTATTAGAAGTACTTTCTTCTGAAATATCAGCTACTGATCAATGCTGGTGAGAGGCTGCATGCGTAGGTGGCCTTTCAGCCTGACCAAATGAAGGTGTTCATACATTCTGATCTCCATTCTACCGCAATGTACAGTTTAATTTGGCTCTGTCTGCTGCTGTCAACTCGAAAGCTGGTCCAAAATGAGAACCCTGCTTCTCTACTCCGATCAGTGGTCGAGGAATGCAGCCATGGGCAGAGAGGGAATGTGCTCCCCCAGCATAATGCTCCGAGATGTGCTTTTCCTTCCTCCCTCATGTAAGGAGCACAAGACTACAGGTTAGTTCCACAAAACTGAAACAGCACTTGAGCTGTAGTATAAACTCATGACTGTGCCTTTAGGACACCACTTCTTCCCCCCAAGCACAAGGGCAGTCCACATGGCGTTCATATATGTTGTGCCTGACTCCAGCAGCTGCAGTCACCAGGCCTGAGCAGGAAGCTCTGTTGCCCAAAGCTGATTTTTTTCTCTGCACACAATTTAGGCAAACTTATTTCAGGAGAGCAGCTTCAGGAGGCCCAGGCCAGCACATCTCCAAAGGCTCACACCATAAGCAAAGGTGAAACAAACACGATAGTACTTCCACCTCTCTAAAACTGAAGTAGCTTGGTACTGGTCAAGTTCTGCAGTTCTCGATGTACCTTTCCCCACATTTTACTTCCCCTCTGCTTTGGCACAACACAGAGATGCTCTGTTCCTTCACCTCTCCAGTAGTATCAGCTAAGCCAAGACCTAGGCACTAGGCCATCCCTGCCATCTTAAGGTTGCTTAGCTGGGAAAATGAGGCCATCAGTTCAGCCACGGCAAGCACTGTGCATCCTCACACTCCCTTATGCTCCCTCCTTCCAATCCTCCCCATGCCTGCCTCATTATTCATCGTTTTCTTTCAGCTTTAGGAACCAAATGGTTCCAATCCAGAGCAGCACTGCAAACCAGGAGCAGTGCAGTACTCAGGAGTCACTCCTGGACAGCCTGGATAGCTGCTCAGGCCAACAAACTAGTGGGATTTTCTCATTTATCTTTTGGGCATTCAGCAGCTTCCAAGCCACTCAGTGAGAGAATCTCTGGAGCTGCAGCTGGAGTGAAACCTGATTGCACAGACAGCAGTGGTGCAGCCAGAGGATAGCCAGCTATGAGTGCTGTCAGCTCTCCAGCAAAACAAGCACCAGAAGCACGAGGTGTTTCTCCCGTTTGCTGTGGCACAGGGTACACATTTTACACTTCTGAATTGAGTCCAGCCAGGATCTGTCAAAGTCAGGGCTGCTTACAGCACAGAGGCAAATGAGTGTAGCAGCAACTCAAGATGGCACTATAAGTAGCAGATGGCATTTTCAGAGTACTATCACAATTTACAAGCTCCTTGGACAGGTGTTTGCACTCCCATGCATCCAGAGAAGAGACATGGGGCACTTGCAGCAATGGAAGATGTGTGATGGTGTTTGTGTGACTCCTGGGTTCAATACCCCACCATGATTATGGGAATTGCCTGAAAAAGAAAGGTTGGGTTCATGGGCAACTTTCAGCCTCCTCATCACCTTAACTGGTTTCTCCAGAAGTAGGTTGTTCTGAGGAGTAATCTGGGATAAAAATCCGAGATAGTCTGTGGTCCTTGGCTCCATGGATAAACTGCAGCTAAGCAGTAGGAATTAGACGCACTGCCTTTTCAGCAAAGTGAGATGAGAGTCCTCAGCACCCTTCTCTTCCCAAGTACAACCCGAGCACATCCAGACACTGCATTCCTATCAGACCCTTCAACTGCCCTGCAATCAGGCAAACTTTTCTAAGCTTCTTCTCTACTCCCAGCAACTCCTGTTGCCCTTCCATCTATTTTAGAAGGTCTCACTTTCTGGTCACTACATGACTAGGACACGCATTATTTGCACGGCAGTTTAAAAAAAAAAAAAAAAAAAAAAAAGGGCATGTTTAACCCAGCTTTTAGCCCAAATCCAGGAGCCCTCAGGTTAGGATAGGCTTACCTATTCTGAAAGAGCTGAGGTCCAAGGCCTGGGTCTATCACACGAGGACGATCTGTTTCTACCAGATCTACTATATCTTAAAGAAGTTTAAATCAAGATACAGTATCTTGACTTCAGACACAAGACTGACCTCATTTTAAGTCAAATATTCTTGGCTTTGTCTCAAAAGTGACAAATTCCAACCAAAATGGTAGCTTGCCAAAACCCTTCATAATCCCATCCCCATACCTAGCAGCAGTGATTCATCATTCTCAGTGATAAAGGACAGTACATGCACACAGGTACTTTTTTTCTTTTTTTTTATTGCTGTTAATTCAAGGAAAAAGGTTGCATAAAATCCAATCTCTTCTAGAAATATAAGTGACCTTTCCAGTACATTTCAAATATCAAAGTATATGGTAAACATACAAATAAAGAGAAGGTAACATACCTCCTATTTACAGTACAGTATTTTAAATCATAAAATAAGTTCCATAAAGTACAACTGGCAGGTAATTCACAATACAAGTCCATTGGTGGTTTAACACCCTCACTTCAACTCAAACGCAGTTCATTCATTTCAAGTGGTCCAAAAATACCCAGATCAAATAAAAATTTTAATCAAAATAATTTTCATTTACTACTTAAACTTTTTTTTTTTTTTTAAATTAAAGCTTTCATCTACCTCCCTCCCCTTCCCCCCCCCCCAGAAAAAAGTTTCAAAATGTACACTGGTGCTATAAATATAAATGCTACCTATGAAGAAATGTAGTAATCAAGCTTTTTTTTTTTCTTCAAGTTTTTTGTTTGTTTAGCAATTTATTAGACGGCTTAACCAAAGATTGATTTTTATTTCATCCCTCTACCGGACACTGGGTCTGATTTTACGAAAAAACATTTCTGCCATGAACTGTGAGGAATGCCAAACCCTATGGATATACAGTGGTAGTTGTTCATCGGTGTTGAATGCAGCAGTCAAAAAACACACTCGTCTTCCAGATAACCTCAGTGCACTTTAGGAAATCAAATATTACCTGGAAGCAATTTAGTACATATATTGGCTTTTAAAAATAAAATAAAAAATACAGCAGCATTAAACTTACTTACTCATGATACTGACATGTTTAATACCATCTTAACACTCATTTCAGTCTTTCACATTATACCGTAATTACGCATAGTGGTAAATTGTTATAAAATAGTGACTTTTCTATTTGGTAGACAGGTTCTAATACTAATACCTGACTATTTTGTAGAAAACCATAGCTTTTGTTCAGTCTGAAATAAAACATTTACATTCTAAGTACAATGCAACACTGTAATAGTTTAGGAAAAAAAATATTCAATCAAGTAATGTTCATTCTGTGTTGACACGATGTAGAATAGCTTTAAAAAAGGAAAAAATGCTGTCAACTTTCATTACAAATGCAAACACACTGAGTACAACATTCATACCATTTTTTTCACCTTTGTTGCTGAACATACAGGCTAAAAAGCTACAAGGGAAGAAAAATCTGTCAATTTAAGCTCGTTCATTTTTCTAAATCTGTTCCAGTCCACACAGTTTCAGCCCCTTCCTGCTCTACGTATTTCATCTGTTTGGGCCTCTCGAGAGCTGCGTATCTGTATTATTATCGGGTATAGTACACATACGGTATTGTATTTTCCTTTGGACTCTGCTAATAGGATGTTTGAACATCTCCCCTCAATTCATGAGCATTAAATTTAGAGTATGGGCAGGGTCTGTATGAACTGCTAAACACTCATGCAAGTCCAACGAATCCACGTGGACAACCAGGGAAAGAAAAGAAAACAGCAGCATAAGGAGAACAGGGAGGGAGGGAAGGAGATTGTGGTGGGGAACATGACCAAGTTTCTTCTTTCACCGTATGGCTGCTCCACCAGTGATGTCAGAGGTCAGAGGAATTTTTTTTTTTTAAACTGCAGTAAACATTGCACATGTCTCAAGTCTTCAGTGCAAAAGCATGGTTCGAATGCTCTGTCTGATTGTTTGGCTGTGTGTGTGAATTACATGCATTACGCAAGCCTCTTGTAGAACCAGGAGGAGACCAGGGACTCAGCTTTCTTCTTTTGTACGGAACAGAGGTGCAAAAGCAATGAAAAATTCCAAAAGAATATAAAACCGGGAATGTCCCAAAACACAAGACCAACCTCCCCCTCCCACACACACCTTCCCCCAATTTCCCAAGCTTCACTTTAAGTAGGCAATGTTTACTTGTTTCAGTCTGCAGAATCCAAGGTATCATTGGAAGGGGGAGGGGGAGGTGCGTATCTCAGTCTGTAAGTGCCTAAAACAGGAAAGAGAACTACTAAGTCACTGCTCACAATTAAAATGGATTACAAAACCACTACAAGGTATCAAAATGGACATGCTCGTCAAAAGGCACTATCATCCTCCAGTCCTTTTAAAGTAGGTCCTCAGACTATATCCTATTTTCTTTCATCCTCTTGCTAGAACTGTAAGTTTAAAAAAAGATATAGAGTGTAGATATAGGACTTGAGCTCTACTGGAAAAATGAAAAGAAAAGATGGTCCCCATCAAGGTTCATCTTTCCTGTTCCGGTCCAATCAAAATACTAAAGTCAGAATGGGAACAAGGGCAGGAATCAAAAATAGCTTGTGCTTGATGCAAACCCTGCATTTTCCCCATTCTTCTGGACTGAGAAAGAAATGGAAGAAATTCCTTTTATATTTAGTTCCAATCGGTTTCTGCCTTTTTGCTGCAACTTGTCTGAAAAGTTAAATGTATTGCATGATGGGGCACAGAAAGATGGCTGATTGTGCAAAGGTAAGTCCTAGAAAACTTAAAATATCAAATGGCCAGTCTATTGGTTTTTCTTTCAATTCTCAGACGTTTTAGGAATCCAAGGTCATATCATAGACAGTAATTGAGATCTTCCACTTTTTGCCAATGAATTCTCTCAAAAAGCACCCTACTGAATGGGAAAATTGAAACAACATGCAAGTCTCAACATAATGCCAAAAACAAACTGGTGAAAAAAGAATGACAATTTAGGACTGGTATAATTTGACTTTCCAGCTCTGAATCATACCCATTTTCAACTTCACGCTGTGATCCCCGTTCCCTCACACTGTTCTACAAGATTTTCAGGCAGAGATAGGATACTTTGCAGTTTTAGAGCAGGTCACTAGTGCACAACCATTTACACGAAACATACACACGCACGCACACCTTTCTGCAAGACCAGAAACAGCACATTCAGAAAGGTAAAGAGAAACTGCTAAACTCAAAAGCAAGTCCGCTGGGAGTTATCATGATTACCTTGTTGACTGGCCTCCATGGATGACTGCTTACAGTCCTGCGCATAGTGTCCACTTACACCACAATTGTAACATGAAACGTTCCCATTCTTCTTGGGTCCCGACCCATTTGTGTTGGCAACTACGTTAGGTGCTGGATATACAGGATAGAACCTCCCAAATCCTGCCATCTGCTGCATACCATAGTTGGCTTGGCTCCCCATCACTGGGTCATGCATAAGCCCGTTTGCATACGGAGACTGAGGCAGGAAGAACGGAAGTTGTGTTCCATTGCTTTGATGTGCTTGATTGAGGTAGCTGCCATTGCAAAGTGATGGCAGAGTGAAGAAAGATGGAACTCTGTAGACTTGTCCATGAAGTGGATTATGATAAAAATAGCTATTAATCTGAAGGCTGCCATTGGTCCCACAGCTACACCTACGACCACAAGAACCGCAAGGGCCAGATCCCAACTGCTGCGGAGGTAACATTGTCCCGTTAGTGTTATTATTCCCAACAGCGTTTATGTAGGATGTGCTGTCACTCTGTGCAGTGCTGTGTGTTAGAGCGGGGCTCGGGCTGGGGGCAGGGCCTGGTGTGTGTGTCGGGATTGCAGGAGGAACAGTGGACTGGACCTGACCAACACCGAGGCCAGCGGACTGAGGTGGTGAGGAAGTTGCTCCAGTGCTCAGCACGTTTGTATTCTGGTTGGGCAACACACTGGCAGCGTGAGGGCTGCCTGGCAAAGCGTACGAAGCTGGTGGAGGTGGCGGTGCTGCTGTGGAGAGACCAGCTGCTGGAAGAACTACCTTGAGATTGGTAGGCTGAGGGATTGCTCCTGGGTTTCCCTCAATGTGAGGCACCATTTGATTCAGTCCTACCACCTGGGATGCAGGTTTTGTGATGGGATCTGTAGTAGGAACTGGGGATCCTGGGAAACTACCTGGATTGTGGACTGGGATAAAGGCAGTATTTGGTGATCCAATACTTAAGTTTCCTGTCGGCTGCTGTGGTCCATTAACTGTGCAACTTTCTGATGATCCCTGTGGAGAGGGGATTTTCAACCTATGTATTGCCAAATGCAAAGCAGGGCTACCAGGCTGGACAGAATGTGGAAGGAAAGAGGATGGGACTGGCAAAGGGGAAGCCATCAGCTCAAGGCGTTTCTCAGGTTCACCAGAGGTCACTGGGCCCATTCCCGCAGGAGGGGAATTCGCAGACTCTCTCACTGGCGAGACAGCGACAGGTGTGGTAACCAGCATTCCCATGCTTTTACCATCTGCAGATATGGGTGGCGGGACAACTGCTTCAGGCTTTTGGGCAGCGCTGTGCATCACACAGTGTAAGGCAGGCATGAAGGAAATATGCTGAAACTTTGCGTTCAAAGGATCTTCTGAAAGGCTCCCATTTTCATTATTCACCGAAGAGATCTGAGCAGATGATTTGTTCATATTTGATGAACTGACAGCACTGTAGCCTGTAAACCTGGTTGTATTTTGATTCCCAGAGTCCTCAGAATTGCTGTCTGTATCTGTGGGGACAAAAGCACTGGTCAGTCAGAAGAATGAATCTCAAGCAACAGAGAATCATGCCCTGGACGCATTTACTCATATAAAACCTATTGAGTTTGATGACATGAATGATAGTTATGTCTTCCCAAACTGTGACAACTTTGAGATTCTTTTCATTCATCCAAATTAACCTAGGTCCATCTTCATGACCTTCCTATATCCACCTGCCCAACTAGTTACTGTGTCTTTGACTCGTGTGTATCTGCACATGTGAAGAGTAGGACACAGACTGAATTAGGAATTTGCATTTGTCTAGAAAGATATTAAGACAGATTATTTAAATTTGGAAGGAGTGGCAAAGTGTCACTACAAAAAGATGGAGCTCCTGGACATGCCACACAATCTCATATAAACCCAGCCCCTTTCATGCCAAAGTTTTCCACATTATTGTACTGTAGAAATTTCTCAAGAGAGCTATACCACTGAGGCTGAAAAATTATGACATACGTTTAGTAACCTAAAACTCAGTGGTATTTAAACAGTGCTAGAAGCCCTCAAATAGCCCAGTCATGAAATCCACGAAGAAAAATGTATTCTGTGGCTAGTTCAGAAAACAAAGTACCTAATGAAACTGAAAAACTAACTAAAATAAATGCAGGAAAGAGATTAGTCTAGGAATTAAGGCATTCATGCACACTCTCCATAAATACAACCTCTGTCTTTTTCTTCTTCACTATCAAAGCTTTCCCGCCCATCATGTCGTGGACTAGAAGGAGAACTGTAACTTTCAGATGATGTTTCTCCACACGTATCATGACCAGATCCAGGATCCAAATTCAGATCTAAAAATAAAATTTGTCAGTTTTATTTTTGATCTCAGTGTATGGAAGTGAGGTTATTTTGGTTTTCTCACATCTCATGCTAGTTGAGATTTTTGTCTGTTCCTACTTAATTGCATCTGTCCCCTGTATTCCTATCACTTCCAGCACTCAGGACTTGTCTCATCCCTCAATTTGTGATGAGTGAATCTTTGGTGTTAAAGAAGGTGATACTGAAAATTGAGATTTATGCAAAGCAGTGAAAAGAATGATGATCCTGAATGATTCCTGTGATGTTTATACCAGACTGTACTACAACAGTAATTTCCTCTGAATAGTAGCGACGCAGCATTTCCGCTGGCAGAGCTGCAGCGCTCCTCCGTGACACCAGCACAGGCACAAAGCTAACTCAGCGGGACACATCAAAACAATGCACCACTTCACAACTCACTCTTCTAGAACAGGCTTTAAGCAAATTCTATCAACAAATCCGGTTTAAAGAAAAAGAGATGAACTGAAAGTGGTAAATTGCTTTTTAATTCTGAATGGATCACGAGACACTCATTTGCTGGAAACCACCTTTCAGGGTGGGTAGCTACTATGGTTTGGCTTTCAAGTTCAGCCTCAGAGGGGAAGAAGATTGACAAATTCACCCTCTGTCAGAATCTATGACAGACACTAGCTAGAAACCCCAGCGCCTCAAACCTTGGTTAGCAAAACTTCAGGACAAAAATTAGAACACTAATTATTATAATAATAATAATTTACAAATAAAACCATTTTTCCCATTTTTTACTGCTACTGGAAGTTTAACAGGTTGGGGTGGCTCATCAAAAAGCTGCCTTAATGCTTCAATTTGTGAAATAATTTCCTGGATTAAACCCATAATTGCTTAAATTATTTTAACAAGCACTTTGAACATCTAATATAACCTGGAGCCTCAGTGTGAACCTGGCATCACTAAGAGCCAGAGTCTAAAGTGCTAGTCACAAACTATCAAGTCTTAAAAGTTACCATTGTAACTAACTAATGCTTCAGACAGCTCCAAATAGAGAGAAAAAATGAAAGACCACATGATGCAGTTAAGAATTACAGACTCAGAATAGAGCATTTCAAACCAAGCCTGGATATATAAACCTAGGCAGAAATTCAGGCTGCTACATGAATTTTTTTCCTTAGACTATGTCTCCAGTAAGTATCTCAAAAGACATTTTGATGTTTATACGAGGGTTGAAAGCTCATCTCTGAGGAGGAATTAATGGCTTGCAGCCTCTGTGGGTTACAGTTTCTTTTTGGACCAGCCAACAGTTACCAGGAGGCAGTTTCACATCTGTGGAGTGGTGGGTAGTGAGCAAACAGAACTCCTATGGAAAAGTATTCCCTACTAACTTTGCAGAATCAGAGAATCATCTAGGTTGGAAAAGACCTCTGGGATCATCAAGTCCAACCTATGCCTAACGCCACCTTATCAACTAAACCATGGCACCAAGTGCCACACATCCAGTCATTTTTTAAACACCTCCAGGGACGGTGACTCCACTACTTCCCCAGGCAGGCCATTCCAATGCTCACTCACTCTGTGAAGATTTTTTTTCCAAATGTCTAGCCTAAACTGCCCCTGGCACAGCTGAAGTCTGTGTCCTCTCATCCTGTTGCTGGTTGCCTGGGAGAAGAGACTGATCCCCACCTGGCTACACCCTCCTTTGAGATGGTTTTAGAGAGTGATAAGGTCTCCCCTTACGCACCATCACACCACCTCCTAAAGTCATCATCAGTTCATAAAAGCTCAGTGCACTTTGCCTTACAACAAAAAGAGTAATCAATAAGAAATGCACGCAGCAAAGCTCTGCTGTAGAGTATGTTTTCTGGTTAACGGCCCTTAACTATAGCTTTCCAAAATTGTTCTAGTTTTGCTAAGTTTGTGAACAGTGAGTTCTTAAAGTTTTAGTCAAATGCTGTTTGTAGAAGGTAAAAACACCTGCCCATAAAACACGTCAATAATTCAGAACGGGATCCAGCTGGAACTCTCCAAGGTAAGAAGCAGTGAGGAGAAAGAATGAAAGCTTAATTAAGATTGTATCACAAGTGGAAGCAACAGAAAGCCAAGGCACTTTTAAGAGTCCTTTTGACACTTACACCAATTAAGTGGTATAGAAAAAGGCAAACTCTTTGTCACCCTTCTGTTATGAGAACTACATATAAGAGAGGCAAGGTTGCAAGTGATATTGGGAATTTAGAAAACATCAAGGTGACAAAGTCAATGGGTAGCACAGACTTCAGAAATTTGTAATAAAGCTTGGAGATTCAGTTTACTAAAGGAACACAAACATAATTTTGTCTTGCAACTGACTGTTGTACACAAGTCTTGCCCTAGACACTACATTTAGGATTACCCTAACCTGAAAACCCTGCTGGGCAGCATACACAGTTCTGTGTTGTAGCTCAGTGGTCACTTGGTTTAACCACCACAGTTCATGAATGGTTCACACCACACAGGTTTTATAGAGGTTCTTTGTAGGCCATTACACAACAGGTGAAGAAACTACTAGGCTGCGGAGAGAACACTAATGGCAAGATGCCCATCTCCACACACTCAGACTGCTAAAATTCGTATGGAAGTAGCCCAACAGTAGCTGTTTCTGCAATTACTCCACCCCATAAGCCAACTTATGGAGACTACACTAGTATTTTGCCATGTATGCACCAAGAGACACACCCCAAGCAATTGGATACAGAAGACTGAGTCTAGTGTGCTCTATGCAGCAAGTCAAAGCACAGATTAGACTGCCAATATACTGACTTGCACCAGAACATTTTTCAGACTTGTACTTTCCCCTTTACAGAAGACTTGGAATAAATCAGCTGTTTTTTACTAACAGCAGTGGAAAAAGGACCTTACCTTTTGCTGTCCCAGTACGAATGTGCTGTGATGCTGCAACTCGAACTCCATTGCTCCTGTTAGTCAACCTGCAGTCCGTTTTCTTTGCTTTCTCCCTGTGCAAATAATTTCATGGCTTTTTTGCAAATGCATGAGCACAAATAACCAACCATGAATGAACATGGAATGCCACTGGAAACAAAGGCAGTGACTCCAAGCCAGAAATGTGTATTTAATAGATATAACAACAAATTAGATAATAAATTATTGAATAAAGGCTGCTAGTGCAATATACCAGGAACTAAGCTGAAAGCAGCATTACTAAACACTATGAATAAAGATCAATATAAGAAAAGACACCAAAAAGGAAGTGGTGCAGCAGATGGTAAAGTCATTTTTGAAAGCTGATGTGTGTAATGCAGCCCTACACCAGTCTAGCATAACAGCATCTGGGTACAGAGTAACAAAATGGCAGACATTTGGAAGTAGGCAGAGTAGCAGGTAAGGGTGGAAGTGCTTTCACTTCTCACAGTGCAGAGCTGTGTAGCCTGCAGGAACTTCTGAAGCCCTCTGATGTGCAAATTATCTTCAATACGACAGTTACCACCCACTTCATAATGTTAAAGGTTGCTGTCAACCTTCATTTGATTTTCAGTATATTCTGGACAGTTTTACACCTTTTAACTTTCAAATAAATATAAAGGGGAAAAGGCAATTTAGTATTGGTTAAGAATGTAATTCCACTCCTTCATCTTTTTGTTAAATGCCAAGCAATATTTTGAGAAATTAATGCATTCACTTAAATCCTATTTTTCAAGTTACTTCTTCACAGAATATAAAATAAGGATTTTTATGAAGCCTAGCCTCACACTATGCCAGCTCTTGTTCCACTATAGCATATGAAAGCACCTAATTGATTGCAGACTCTGTTTACCAGAATGAATGCATTACACTTCGTTTCTGGATTACCAGTTACATTGGAAACCTACTTTTCCAGCTGTGGCTTTCCTTTCTTCTTGCTTACTGTAGACAGACTTCGTTTTTCCACTGTGTGCTAGACAGAAAATACAAAGACAGCAGTCAAACAACAGCGTTCATGTTATGAAAGCCAAGAAAACACTCCTTCTAGACCGACAGGTCCACAAGTCCAAGATTAGTGTGCTCACAGGTGCTGTAACCACCCAAACAACCACTCGTTCAGTGCATCTGAGCCTCTAAAATAATGCATCATGTCTTGTGTTTACGCCAGCATCAGCAAAACACCCAGCAAATTACTACTTGCAAATAGCCAGAGATATCAATCAAATTATTGTTTGCATGCTGTTCTTCCTCCAGAGGATAAAAACAAATGTGTTTCATCACATACCTGCTAAAAAGGCCGATCATCAGGCTTAAGGAGCTACAAAATTTGTTGATATAAATGGAATTATTTGATAGTTGAGGGTGGGAAGTACATGTGACAAATTATTTCTACATAGTGACAAGCAGGTACCTAGCCTTAAACTGGAAGTTTAAGCTGCTAAACTAAACTCTAGAATAAAACACACAAGCACATAAGAAAAAACATAGAACCTACACAATTTTTTAAGTACGCTATTGCTAACTATTATTAACGATTCATATTTGGCAAAGAAGTAAAGTTGATGAAAATTCTGAAATAATCTCTGTCCAAATCACTGTATCTAGACTTCCTTTAAATAGCTTTTCCTCTGCTTTAGTAAATTAACCTTTTTCTTGCTTCAAGCTTGCAGTATGTCAAGCTTTGATGCAGCCTACCATTTCATGTTTAGAAGCCAACCTCAATTCATCACCCTGCTTTATGAAATAAGGAAACTGTTTTTGTTTGGCTTGCTATTCCACACATAACAATCAACAGTCAAATTCCAAACATAAATAAGAGTAATATCAAGCAATTCTAACATCCTGGGTTTTTCATATATAAGCAGTGAACAACCTTCCTTCCCACAGCTTCAGTAGTAGATAATTTTATTTATAAATAATTAGTCTGCTCACCTATATTCACAATGACATTGAGCATTGAAGACACACAAATCTCACAAAAAGTGTATATGCATCCAACTATTAACTTTTTTCAAAGATTAATACTTAAATAATGCAGGTAAAATAGAATATGTTTAACCTGTTGTACCTACTGTAGCATTAATACAGTTTAGCTACTAATACAGTTTCTAGTTTGTTCCTTGCAGTAACAGAAATTGCCCAAGCATTCTGGAATCCTCTCTGATGACAATGCTACAGTAACAGGAAAGTGCCTGATTACAAATTAACATTAGACTTTTCTGATTTCTGATTACTTATATTCTGCTGGGAAATTTTATTTACAAACTCATAAACAAAATATTCAGCTTTCTGACACAGTGGTAAGGAATTATGAGGGGTTTTCTAATCAAGGTAGGTCAGTAGCAACTTCAACACTTATTTTGTACAATTTTAGGAGGGCTTTTCATCTTTTAAAGCTAAATCTCATCATGTGTAGTGGACAGTCCTCTCAAGTGTCTCAGAATACGGCTTTGAAGAAAAAACAGCAACACACCTGGTCAAGTAGGTTAGTACAGTGCTCTGGGTGCTGCTGGACAATACAGCTTTTCCTTCTCCAGTCCATTACCCCATTCTGCTCCGAGTGCTGTATGTTAAGGCTATCCAGTGAAGAACATTTTACACTGCTAGTGCTGCTGAAAAGAAAAAAAGCCCCAAGAGTTATGCCGATGTGAACAAACCTGCAGGGTTTTCTTACCAACATACATGTTTCACACCACATCGGGAAATTTTGCTTTCAGAAAACCCTAGGAATTTTCGAGAGATTTAAAAGATGTAAATTACAGCAGTTCTTGTGCTCCAAAATTATACTCATGATCTGACCATAATGGGAGTTCCTTCTTCATTTGTCTACTATAATTTGATGTAAAATTCAGAACAACAGAATTTGTAGAAAACAGTAACTGAGGGAAGAGTTTCCTTAGATATTTCTACACACAAAAACTTCGCTATTTTCATACCAGACGTGTAGAAATTTTCCGCATAGAAATGTATTCTGAATGCATCTTCTTTCTTCCTTATCATTAATGACAAAACTGGAATCCTATTTCAGAATTCACGAAATATTTAAGAAAAGGAGCACACAGTTATTACATATCATACTGCAGCTGTGCTTGTTTCAATTTCAAAACTGTCACCTTACTTTGCATTTTTACCTTCAGGAATGCTAGTTTTGAGTAGTGCTGGGAGAGGGGAGTTGCACTTGGCATTTACTTTGGACTTTATAATGATTTCCACTGAAGCTTTGTTCTACAGCAGCTGGTCAGAAGCAATATTTAACTACGTCTGAGACCACTGGTCAACGAAAGCTGCTGGAAAAACAGTCAGGGTTCTGACAGAGTCAGTAGGGCACAAGGACCTATAACGTTTTCATGTCTCATACAAAATCATGCCTTACTGCTGGCTGAATGCAAAACAAGAAAAACGGAGTTAATACTTTAAAATTCTTATCTAAATTCTTATGCTGATAATTGAAAGTGCCTTTTAATTCAGGGCTATTGGCAAGTGGCTTCACAAGGGTTACTGTAATATGAAGTGTTATTCAGTTCCCATGATGGCATAAATCCAGCTCACTGGAGAGCACAAGACATGCTGAAGTTCCAGTAGCTACTTACCAAATACCTCTGTGAGTAAGGGCTCAAACCACTTAAAAGATACACAATAGAATATAAAAAAATTAAAGAAAATGGCGTGAACCCAAGAAGGTCCCAAAAGACAGACATAAGCCCCTGATTGCAAAGATAGAAGCAAGGTCACTTTAGAAACTTCTGCCAAGTGGAGGTAAATGACTTCACTGCCAAATTTGCAGTCATTTCATGGAAACTGTGATACTAAAGTTTCTGTTTTGTATGTGTGATCTCATTCCTACCAGTAAATTTTTGGACTTTTCAAGAGTAAGGCTGCAATACTGAATGAAAACAAGAGGTAGACAGATGCATAATGTACTAATGCTATTTGAGATTAACTGCTTGTGACTCTAAACAGCTTTATGCATATTTAAAACAGAAAAGTTTCATTCAGTGCCATTTCTTTACAACCTATAAACAACAGGCACAGATTTTAAGGAGACAGACACATAAAGCAAACAGGAGAGGACTAACGGACCTCCAGCAGTCAAGGAGTAAACATATTTCGCCCTCTTAAACAGAAAATAATAGTTAGTTAAAAGAGTTTCTTTCTCGGAACTTTGTGGAAATGTCTGTCCCTCCCTTTCCTACCTGAAAGATAGCTCCTAAATTAGAGTCAGCCTTAGGGTAATTCACAATACAATGAACAAGAAAAAGACAATTTCTTTATTAATAACTATAATCTACTAAATCTGGATCCTGCTGTGAAGACTTTGTAGTAGGCTGTATATCCATTAGTGTAATCACAGGTTTTGTCAAGATGACACTTTCTTCTTGAGGAAATATAAGCAGAAAGCAGGACAGTTAAAAATCAAAACAGACACAAACCACTAAGCTGTCTTGTGGTGAGTTCACAAGAATTTTGTCTGTTAAAGATCTACGGACCTTAACCAGCACTGTTCTGTCCTATGTTTATATTCTAATTACTGGAATTCCAGGTACATTTTCATCACAAGATAAATACCTTTTACAGATAAATCAACACCGAACATAATTGTAAACCACAATAAATTCTGTATCCATTTCTTTCCCTTAATTAAGTTGAATTATTGCACAACTATGTGCAAATATATCCGAAGTTTTTCATCAGAATGCATTAATGAGTGAATTCACATGAGGTGCTTCAGGGATCTGAAGGCATATATAAACTACTTTGATATGGTTAAGAACTGCTTCCACTTACAATGGACACAAACCAGCAAGGTGTGCGCGCATTTGCCAGTAAGCAAGGGCAAGAATGGCCTACCTTCTCCTATAAGGTCCTCTTTGGGATCACTTAAGCTTCAAATCAACAGCACTGGAAATTTTCAGTATAAGCATGAGGGTGTGTGCACATAGGAAAAATACATGCCATACAGATTTATTCTACTCATCTTACAAACACAAATCAAAACATCAACTCAAATAGTGAAGATTCACAACATTTGGGAAAGAAGAGTTATCCAAATGACCTAGACCTACAAATTCAGAAACAGGGTCTTCTGAACCATTTTTCTAATAGAGACTAAGTTAATAACAACCTCTCAAATAATAAAAATAAGACCAGAACACCCCACCACAAATAAACAAAAACCCCACAAACAAGCTTTAATGTAGAAGGACACATACTCTCAAAACACTAACAAATGGAAGTTCAGACATGTAACACGGTCACATTACATCCTAGTACCTACTTGGCAACAGGACTTTTTCCATTATGTTTCTTGTGAACTGCGGTGTGTTGCATTACATCTGGAAAAAAAACCAAAGCATAATTTCAACAGCAATTCCATTTCACCTTTTAAATCAATCCAGCAAATTCATCTTTCCATAACTACCAGGCACACAGCAGAAGAGATCTTCATTAAACAGGCCAGGCTTAATTTACAGAGCTGAAATTAGCAAGTGTTGCATAGAAGACAGATCAGTTTGTACAGATGATATAAACAAGACTCTTTACCTTCCATTTCACAGAAGAATGAAACAGAAAAGGAGGAACTATGACAATGTTAATGTTTGCTCACCTCTATATTTAATTCTAAGCACTGAATGCATGACTGAGTATCACCCAGTATGAAAGTATGGAGAGAGAAGAAAGGAATGAGTCAGAAAAAAATACAGCATTTTGTAATTTCTTCTGAACTGCTGAAATTAATCTCAAAACTATGTCACGCATTCTGAATAGCAAACAAAGACAGGTCCTACACTAAAGTACTGCATTCTGAACACCAAAATTCACTATGCAAGTAAGGCTTTACAAATTACATCTGACAAAAAGAGATACTGCCTCAAGACCAGGCTGGGTGGGGCTCCAAGCAACCTGGTATAGTGGAAGGTTCCCTGCCTGTGGCAGATGGTTTGGAACTTTAAGGCTGCTTCCAACCCAAACCATTCTAAGAGCCTATGAAGAAAAAACTAAGAACTTTAGAGACAAAGTCTACCCTTTTCTTTAAGGCAACTGTTAAATTTTAACAAATGCAACTTTCCTTAATTCCAACTATTGCTCTTAGTATTCTTGGTACCTATGATTTCGCCTGAACTCCTCTCAATGCTACACATAAGTCCAAATCATGGTTTAACAATTTGAGAAAAAAAAAAACCACATTATTTTTAAACTTCTGGTAAACACTTCACTAAAATGGCACAAAAAGTGTTCTGAAATGCATTTGTAGTTTCACCAGGTGAAGAGATTAGGTATTTTTAAGAACAGTATACAAAAGACTATTTGAGCCAATATATTGTAAATTTACTTGGTGTGTTCTGAACTCTTAAGAATATGGCAATGATTATTTTCATATGAAAAAGCTGTTCACATTGCATATGTAGATTACTGAATGCAGAGAAGTTCAACAGCAAACTTCTTATTAGTTATTAACCTGAAAGAGGATAAGAGTGCTGTCATTATGTGAAAGCCAGCGTAAGTGTTCAGTGGTCCGTGTTCACCCATCATCCCCTTTCTCGTCCTTTCCACCTATCAGGAGATTGTACTTGTTTCCCTTCCAAAAACAATGCAAAACTGGCTTGCTGTTCTTTTCAGAATTAAACTACTGACCAGCCACCAGACTGCTGCTTCCACGTGTGAACTGGTTTTGAGGTATTTGAAAAACACCAGCTTTCAGATTAATCAGTACTCACTACAGTCCCAAACTTATTAATGGTCCAGAGTACAAAAGCAGCATAGGTTAAGAATAAGAAGAGGGAAACCTGAACATCCTTTCTGTGTAAAACTAGAGGCTAAACAAATTTGGCATATTTAATGTAAAACAGTCTGCAACCCTGGAAATACTGCACTTAACTTTGAACCCTGTTAACTGAAGAATAAATAGGTAAAGACATGAAAGTCTATAAATAATCTTGGCTCAAGTAAATCGTAAAGAATATATTCCTAGTTGTTCAACACAGCTGTGAACTCCTGCCTTCAAGCTGTCTATGAACGCTGCCACTTCTTGAGTTATAGAACAACCTCTTAAGGAAACTGCTGAAAGGACACAAAAATTCTTCATTTGCATAGCAGATTTCATTCAAATTTTGTACCACTTTATACCAATGAAGAAATCAGTCAAGTATATGATTTCCAGAACTGAGTGTGGTAAAATATCTCAAAGAACCACCTTTGAGTACACAACTACCTTCCTCCTGACTTGAAGCTTCTGAACTGTCCTCCTTGAAGTGTTCTGCTGTCTTAACCGTCTTCAAAGAGGGTTGTAAGTTACCTGCAGAGAATAAAGTTCACGTAGTAACTTTATAGATCTTGAACAGCTGGACAGTTCCTGAATGCTTGCACTAAACTGGAAGCTAGGGAAATCGAAGACTGAACTTACTGGTTTGCGTGTGGCAGCAATTTGAACATTGCCTCCTTCAAAGTAGGCCATCTCCAAGAGTAAAGGCTCTTGAAATATACTTTTATTTTGAAGAAAATAGTGTCAAAAATAATTTTAAAGCTATGGTACAATTTCAAAAGGTTGTGATTTATTAGAGATAGTTCTACTATGCTGCACTTCAGATTTTTCTTTATAATCGTTTTGTGTTACAACAGGAAATGGGAGGAGACCAATGACAGTTACTAGCATTCTTCTGCAACAAATTACACTCCTCCACTGTCAAATCATTCATTTGCCAAAAGAGATCTAATTTGGGCTAGTCTTCTAGTGCCCTTAGCACAGTCTTCACACACCATTTTTGCCTTTTTATGCCAGACACGATGAAAAATAAGTAGGAATAATATTAACAGTTTTATTGCAAAAATACCACTCCCATGCTATGAAAAAGGACTTAGTTTATTAAAGAAT
This sequence comes from Callaeas wilsoni, assembly GCA_013398955.1. Classification (NCBI taxonomy): domain Eukaryota; kingdom Metazoa; phylum Chordata; class Aves; order Passeriformes; family Callaeidae; genus Callaeas; species Callaeas wilsoni. Next base: position 28,123 of record VWPU01018805.1, on the reverse strand, counting down.
CTAACTCTAAGAGTACTCTTCCCCTCTCAAAAAGTTCCAAGTTAGTGCAGGTAAAAGCATCTGAAAGTTGTCGCTTAGGAGTTTGAAACATTGATAAGAAGATCCTTCTGAATATCATCTGCATTGAAGTTACTAAATCCCCAGAGATCATGCTCTCATGTTGGAATCAAAAGTCTACTCCAACCTGAAAAATTGTCTAAACAACTGAATTTATGAACCAGGAGGGAGCTAATTGATTTCCTCCTTAATGGAACCATAGCAGCATAATTAAGTTTACTGAGTATTCAGTGTGAGATCCCAACTATTATTTAAGGTATAAAGACATTTCACCAAATATAGAACTTACTTCCACATAGGTTTTGCTAAATAACCTTGTATTTCTGTGAAAAGATATTTTTATCCCTGACTCTATATAGTGACTGAAGAGCAATTTAAGCCACAAATGCTTTGTCTGTCAATTAATTCTGCATGTTCTATTTGAGAACTACATGAGATTTTTCTTAAATATATGCTTCCTCTCCCAACACTGTCACCACATGCAAAACATGCCACTACAGACTAACTTGCAGCAGGATTACAGGAATCCCAAACAAGAAACCTAGAAAAACACAGAAACCAACAATAAAAAACCCCCTCACAGGCCACTTAACTGGGGTGATTTTGGCAACAGGTGGAGTGAGTACTTTTGTCTTAGTACAGCTTCTATTAGCCTGCACCACAGGAAATGTGACTGTGAGCTACCCTGGACAAGTCATCCAGTCCTCCTTCTCAAAAGAAAAACAGCTATGTTTGAATTTATCACACTAATTATCTTCACCAAATGTTTTCTTAATATCTAGCTCAATGTCAGAGCCTGAATCATGCCAATGGGCTTTGCAGCTCTTCCCTGCTCTCCCAAGGGCTTCACTGCCCACAGTGAGGATCCAATCTGGTACACTGCAGTTTTGCAATTCGGGGTGAGACTGCTGGGAAAAGAACCAGCAGATGCCTCACCCAAGGCCTCCATCCTTTGGCTCGGGAGCCGCATTTGAGCTCAGGCCCTTGCCTGGGGTGCACTGCCGGCACACCTGTGCCTGGACATGTACCTTGCTGATCCTGTTCTTAACTCTGACCTATTGACTTGTTTTTCTGCCTTGACCTCAGACCTGCCTCACTCTTCTGGACTCGTCTGGTAATCACCAGGTTCTTGCCTGCCCCTGGTCCTAATCTTCCTCGTAAGAAGTTAAGCCTAGTGCTTTCTGTCTTATCCATCAGAGAGAAGAGATCAGCCTCTTTACATTATGACTCTTTGGTATTTGAACACTTAAATCATCTTCCATTTGAGTCTTTCCTCCTCTCTGCTAACAATTAAGTTCCTCATCCTATCTGTCATACATTCTACATCTCACAAATCCTCATGAACTTTCATGTACCCAATTATTTATTATTATAAAAATTATCTCACATTTACCATCACTTTGTAATCTGTAAGACTTCCAAGATAATTGACATTTGTCTATTCTACCCTTCTGATCTACCCACCCTGCAGATCATTTCTGCTCAGTCAACTCCATCTTGATGGAACTTGGCACTGGTTCTTTTTTGAAACCATTTCAAATTATCACCATGTACAACAATGCATTTGCAGTCCTTCCCAACCAGATGTAGTCCACAGTCTAAAATATGCACACCCTGTCCAGTGTGCCCATCATTAACATGAATCTTTCTGGACTTTGGAAACTCTTTCCTCCCCATGCAGCCTTTCAGTACAGTGGAGGTGTCAATTTTTACAGCAATAAATTCCAGCCAGTTCCACAATTACCCTGACTGTTATTAGTTTAACATTTTCACAAAATTGCCAGGCAAGAATGTACTAAGTGTTACTGAAAAATGTTACAAAGTGACCTACAGCTTCTACCCTAACTACAGTGCTTCTGTCTCAGCACGGAAAGAATACATCTGTCACAGATCACACACATAATTTCAAACTAAAGTCAGCTGTCATTCCTCTATTTTTTTCCAAACGAATATGAGCAGTCTGTTTGGAACCTCCAATCTATTAAATTCCTTACTAAGACCTTCGGCAACTTCTGAGGTAGTGGCCTCACAGCCAGTGCCTCAACTGTCATGGTGTATAAACATGCACTGAAAGAAGAAAAGATTCAATGGAAACAAAGATCACATCCTATGGCATCCATACAGAGAAGCCAAGCTTTGGTCGTGCAAATAACTGTAATACACAAGTAGGTTAAGAGGGCCACCAAAGAAATCTCTGCGGTGCAAATACTGGAACACAATTCTGTATGTTTTGAAATTAGGGCCATCCCACCATTTATGTACTCAAAACAAATCCTAGTTTAAATATCAAGACAGATGCTTAATCTACAAAAGAAAACAAGCAAAAAACAGATGTGATTTTTCGGGTCAGTTCAAACTTTTTGTTCCAAAATTTAAGATTTTGTGAACGGAAGAAATGCCAAACTGTTGAACATACTCAATTCATAATAGTCTATCTGAAGAGCATGATGGTACAGAGAAGAAAGAAAGAGAAAGAAAGAAAGAAAAGAATAAAAGCTGATGTTACATAGCATGTTCTCACTGTCAAAAGTAGGAGTATCTGCTCAAGAAACTATTCATTGACCAGGAGTTCAAATACAACCAGTGGAATATAACACACGAACACAAAATTATAAAACTGTACTTGGGCACAGCAGCAAGAATAGCTTTTTATAGACTTTTCATTATATAAAACAGTATTAGGATATTTCTTACTGTGAGTGTGCAAAGATTCTGATGAAATTGATTGGAAGAAGTTGTATACTCTCTGATTCTGCAGAAAAGCTTGTGATGTATTTGAAAATAGCTGCCTGAAATTTAAGTGAGAGTTTGTTAAACTAAGTAACAGAATCATAGGAAGAACATAAAAATTTACTACAGTACTATTTAAAAGTGAAATAGGCAGTTCTTAAAAAGTCCAAACACTTCAAATTGCACATTCAGCATAAACAATGTTAAAAAGCTACTATTGAGCTTTGCTGTTAAGTGCTAGTGTAAGCTTGGAGTACAGCCAAGAAATTGATATGATGATTTTTTTGAATTTAAAAAGGTAGGTGCTTTTCAGTCATCCCAATTCAAACATTTTAGCCACTTGTAACATTTTATTAAAGACGAGTTTTGACTGAGTCCAAAAGCACTGGACTCTATATTTTTACTCTTTTTTTATAACTGAGAACGCATTTACTTTCCCAAAACAATGCACCTCTTTCTTAAATACATTTGTATGGTTAAATACAAAGTTGAATTCACCTATAATGTCAGTATTTGAATTTCATAATTACCCCCAAGAGCCAAGGGTGGGATTCTCAATATTGCTCTGAGTCAGTTACCAAGTGGTCAGTGACAAATTCTATTAGTTTCAAATAAGAAAATAGGCCAACAATGAATGGTTGTCACTTTCCACACACCAGGGTGTCAGGTAGTATTACTTGCCAGGAGGCACTATCCAGTTCTATTTCTTTGGAGGAGAGGCAGGGGAGACCAATTTTTGGCAACTGGGCACATATTGAAACCCTCAAATAAGTATATATTTATGCTTAAACTGACACTGAAAGAAAATGGACTTTGAATACAGTAATGCTATTCTCTTGAGGTTATTCACATAGCATTCTTGTTTAAGGCTCAGAGCGGCTCCACATCTTTAACTAAAATACTAGGACAAAATGCTAGAACACATAGAACATTATGAGTAGGAGTTTGAAAAGCAGTGCCTGATTCTTCAACTACCCCAACTCAAGAGACACTGCCTAACATGAAGAATAATTTGTTTTCAACAAGGTTGAACAATCCTGACTGAAAAGGAGAAACATAACAAGATATCTGTGCCAAACAAAAAGCAGGCAAACCCAAATTCATATTACTGTTCTGAGTTGCAGAATTTGAACACCAAGCTCTCTCATCACTAAATAGCAGGTGATGAGGTATGGGCATTTTCTTACAAATACATGAGCTACTTTTAATTTTATATACATGCTTCACTATTACTGTTTATTCCTTTTAAATTCCATTCTGTCTCTTACTCTATCCAGTCATAAAAAGTAGAACATATGTGCTCTGAGTTACTGTCTCTAGTATTTCTAAATATACCATTGTGTAAAGGAGGTAGTATCCTTCCACAAGTGCCAATCCTTATTATATAATGCTGCTTAGGACAAATATTTTCATCATTGTACAATTACTTCCAAAGAAGTAATTCTACCAAGTTTAGTAAAAGTCTCAATTTAAAGAAAATCTAAAAGAGTCAAGAGTATCTATTTCATCACTGTCTTCCCACTTTCTTTGCAAATTGGGTTTAGATAGCAGAATTTCCACTGTCCATAGGAGTCATCTAGCTTAACTTCAAACACTTTTCTGGTGATGCATTTCAGGTTATTTGCTAAAACATTTACCTGATTATGGGCTCAAGATCAGCATGCCTTCGTTCTTCCCTCTTCTGAAAACCCTGATTTAGTGCTCTTAAAATAGTCTTGTCAAATGCTTCAGAAGACAGTTCCTTTGGGAGCTGAGAAAAAGGTTAATGTGAAAAATGAGTAGTTGACATTTTAAAGACTGTATTTGTTCACTGTGAGTCTTTATACATTTTGGTATCAACAAGAAACTCAATTGTTCCAGTTTGAGTGATGTAATTTACAGACCAAAGGTACAACAAATCAACATCGAGTTTTGCAAGAGAAACACTTTGCTGTAAATCCTCACAGCAATCCCAGCCATAAAACTGTTTAAAGCTCTATTTGAAAGAATTACATTTGGAAATCTACCAATATTATGCTCTTTTCCAGGATAGTTTGCAGCTTTTTCTTCATTTATTTCTTTAAATCTTTCACACATAGAAATTAGTTCTGAAAACAACATGAAAAAAATAACCAGGCAGGACTGAATGCACTGTCCTCACTATCATCACTTAGCTAGATTAAACTATTTTAAAGAAGCAGGAGTAGAAAGGAAACCGTTTCAGTTATTTAATACACTAGACTTCAGCGGGCAACACTGAGATTAATCAATAGCGAGTCCCTCCCCAGTTGCTATTAACACTGAAGCTTCTTATCAAAATTCATTATAACTTTCCAATGTCAGTACTACAAAGTGAGGTCTACTGATGTTCTAGTTGAGAAGGCAAAATTCTTGCTACTAAAGAGCATGTCTGTTTTAAATTAAGAATATTGTCCAGAATAAAGTCTTTTCACCTTTACAACTTCCAAATATTGTACTTAAGTACATCAAAGCTGACCAAATTTGTTAATCAATATTAAAAATATATATATATTTTAATATGGGGCAATTAAGAGTAAACTGTCACTGCAAAAATGCTTTTTTTTACTAAAGTTCAAAGCTATTGCTAATGTGGTTAACATCTGCCACCAGTTATGATCAACAGCACTAAGCAGCACTAGAGCAGCATCTTCCTCTTGTGTATCTGGAATACACCTGACCTCGAGTGCCAGCTGGATATTGCATCCTGCTACTGGTACAACAGCCCAGCACCCAGTAATCCTTCCACTGAATGAAGTGCCACTAACAGAGGGATGGTGTGTCCGATGCAGATAATTCCTTGGTAACATACATAAAAGGAACTTCTGGAATCCAGACAGACAGGTGTTGTTCGTATGTTAGTACAGTGCTACAGCACCTGAAATGTCTTAGATATAAAACCACAAAGGGCTGAATGTGGGGCTTCTTAACAGACCCTTTGCTTTAATATGCATTACTGCGGAACTCTGACTGAAGTATCAGTCAGTGTTAGCCAAAAGGTACCAGAAAGTTACTGCAGAAGTGTGGGAATGAGCAAATCTCCTCTCCTAGTATTTTGTATGTAGATTTGTCTCTGAAAAAAGCCAACTTCTTGTCTTTAAAACTTCGATTAAAAGAAATGCAATTCCTTCTGTAGCTAAAGATTTAGTTACGAACCCAAGATTAGGTGCTTAGCTTAAGGTAATGAGATAGCCTTGTTACCTACAAGCTTATTAGTCCTTCCACATACGTGGGTAATTTCCTACTTGCAAGGAATTTTTCATGCTTATCACCTAAGAGAAGCCAGTCTTTAATATAAAGCATCCAGGTTATCCCATTTACTACCTTAGTTTTCCCACCAATGCTTCTATTCTGAAACATTTTTTACCGTTATCTTATTTCTATCACATGCAGGATTGGAATTTTCCATCAACTATTTTGACTATTCTTTTCTGTCCTTAGGAAACTGAGCTTACTATTTAACAATGCCATGTAGACTGGACAAGAACAACAAAAAGCCAAAATGCATGGGCATATGAAGTGGACCTTCATACTGTATGTTTTTTAAAGCAGAGTGTAAGTTCTATTCTTTTATTTAATAATTCTCTCTTACTTCTAAACTTAAGGCTATCAAACCAACACAAACCAAATATATTTTTCATCTGTCCACATCTTCCACAGGACAACTCAAGTTCATAGCAGTTTGTGGTGGTTTTCCTCTTGTTCTGCCATCTCCTAGACACTGCTGGAGCAGTCGAGCCAGCACATGGAACACTCTGCATCAGTCAAACAGCACAACTCTTCAACATTCTGGATCACATCTGTTTTCCTGGCTCTTCCTGGAAGCAAGTAGGTTCTAGGAGGTCCATTTCAGACACTGATGTTTGTCTTACACAAGTAGGAGACCAGGAGGCATGCATCTGAATGCTCATCCCACACCTGCACAGGACCCTGTATGAAATGCTGCTTTTAGGGTTCCCTTCAGGTGCAGATGCATATATCCTATGCTGTGGGATAACCCACCTGCAACCAGACATGCCATCCATAATTCAAATCCTCACAAACCAAGCTCTGGGGACTCTTAGAACTAGATATTCAACTAGGTTAAACCAGTTGTGAATACTCACTGCTTCATTTCTGCAATGCCGAGAAACAATGTTGATAATTTAAACCGTGAACAAGACAACGACCTTTGTACAGTGACTGGCCTTCCGCTCGCAATTAACACTGCAGTTAAGAACACCAGATGCCATCAAAACATGTCCAAAACAGATCTCTCATTACTGTCCTGAACACGGAAGAGTTTAAATATAGAATAATTTCCCAGAATAGGTGGAACCCAAAATATAAGACACTGGCCATGAACACACAGTTTGAGGTCATCACACTGATGGGGTCTGCACATGGCCTATGCACAGAAATGTATTCCCTGCTTGGAGCAGGGGAGAAAACAACTGAGAGAATGTTTAATTTTTTTAAACATGGACACACAGGCACATATAGTTGCTAGATTTTCCTCAAGTTTAACTCCTTGTGATGACAAATAGGCCTACCTTTGTACTACTGAAGAATACCACAGTTAAATTAAAAATTATTATGTTTATGGCTGTGTCTCACTAATTAAAAATAACAAAAGATACCCTTTAAGGTCCTTCTAACAGGAGCACAAGCGAACGACCAGTGGTTGCACCTATACATGTGCTCTGGGGGGAACATTAAAAACTCATCTGGTAGTTTTATAGTAGTTCAATTAAAGCTCTAAGAGCCATTTCAGAAGAGACAATCTCCTCCTGGGGAACTCCTAAAACATTCTGCAGCGCTGCTGCTTCTGCCAAGATCCTTCATCCCAATAGACATAATTTAAATGGTTAATACAATTGTGAAGTACAAAAATCTGCTAGCATGCTTTTGTTTCTATAACTACATCCCAGAAATCAGAGCTCTCCTAGACTACTTCTGAAGTTATAAACTTGACGTGTAAACACTACTTTTGTATTCGAATACGTACTTTTAGCAGGAATTCCTGAAGCTCCTGGTGTGTTTTTGTTACACATGTTACCGAAAAATCGGACCAGGTTACCTAGAATGAAGGAAAAAAGAATGGAGGAAAGTTTCTTTTTCCAAATATCATTGCAATTAGCTTGTCAGAACTATTCCATAAATTTTAAAATCTCAGAGTTAACACTTGCAATTAAGCAAACACCAGCCAAAACAGGGGTAAGGCTGTAATTTTTCAAAGACACATATTAATTTTGAAGGATCTAATTTTGTATATTTTAGGATCACTTTCATGTTATTTGTGGCTAAAGGGAGCATGGACAAATTCAGGGAAATACAATGAAGTCTCTGAAGATTACTGACTCAGAAGGAAGCCAGGCAAAAGGCTCTATAATTATGGGACTTGTATCAAACAGCAATAATTAACCATAAAAAACAAGTATCAGAGAAAAGGTCTGTAGGTCAGATATATTGGATTGAGCTCTCATTGCCATTATCAGGAGTCAAAATGAAATTTAAAAAATCTCTGTTTATATTACCTATAAAATAATTTTATCTGCCTCAGACTCGAAACTTACAGAACCATATAGAAGTTGTTGTAGGCTACAAGTCATAAAGAGTACTGCAAGTTACTGAAGAAGGCACTCAAGAATCGGACAACATTTTGGCATATGTCTGTATAAAATTTCAGTAGCTTATTGTTCTGACACAACATGCAAGTAGTAAAACAGCACCTCCACATGCATATTTTGAGTAAAAAATAAGTAAGCTTGGTTAGATGAGTGCTGGCTGGCTTTAAGCCCTCTTCTGGGCCAAAGATTCCAATTAGTTAAATGGGAAGATTCTATGTAATGGGAGTGGACACGACAATTATAAGCATTCATTTACTCCCAAGAGTTGATAGAGTAATGTCAACCACCAACTGCCTTCAGCTTAGTCCCCAGAAATGCCAACTACCCTTGGTGCCCTCAGCTGGGAAGCCATAACTGCAATTGCTGTTACAACCTTAAAAAAGCAGTGTCTGGGCAAGCACAAAATTATCTACAGTGAAGAGCACAGTATATACCTGCACAGATGAGGAAAGGAAACTCTTTCCTAAAAGAACTGAGGTGGACTTTCAAGATTACTGAAATACTTGCCAGAATATCTCCACATTCCCCCTTTAACAAAGAAATTCAAAACCACTGTCAAATCTGTCTACATGCTGAATCTTTAGAATAGTTTTTTTACTTTAAATATTGATAATCCATATAGGCATTCTGTACAAACTTTTCCCATCTACTATTGCATTTTACCTCATACTCACTTCGCAGACTATTTGGAAAAAAAATCTATGACATGGTTGAAATATTTGGGCAGGTTATCCTTAGACTTTGAAGGCTACATTCCACATATTACTGTCCTCAACAAAAGAAGAGTGCATCCATTTAGAGAATACAATATCACAGAATACAATACCAAACTCTGGGATCAACACATCAACTTTCAGCTCAAAATGGCTTTTTTTTTCTAAGTTTGCTTCTTCAAAGACCTCCTGTAACCCATGTCAAATGACCAGTTAGAATGCTGGATGCAAACCATTCTTTTTTGGGTGAAAAAGGGGAACATTTAACTTTATTTTCAAATCTGGTATACTACCAGATTCACATGTATTGGCGCAATGACTCATAGTGTTAGTCAGCCCTTGCTAAGAAAATTACTACTTTGATTCAGTTAGAACATCACCACTAACAGCCTTAGCAACTATTATTTAATACATGCTGCCCTTAGCTACTACAATAGATGAAGACTATACTAGGTAGGCCTTCCAGTTTGTGGCCATTTTCCATCTTGTTTGGTTTTGCCTTAAGAAACAAAGTCCAAAACAAAGGAACCAACCTCCAGTTTTCTCAAAAAGCACAGGATCCACCCTCATATGGTAAACACTGAGAAACAAGATCCAAGATGACCATATGATTCCAAGCAATCTACAGCTGAAGACACAACAATTGTGCTCCTGTGCCACTTGAGCAAACGACTGACTAGTTTTAGAATTCTTATGAATTAGCAAAAGCCAAGTTTTCTGAAGTGATATCACATACCCAGCTACGGCTGATGTTTTACACCTTCCCACCTTATGCCCTCACGCTTTATGCCCACAATTACATAAAACACCTGATTTGCACACAGAATTCAAAAGAATTACAGGATAATCCAAAGAATCTCAAAATTGCCTCCTGTGCAGGTTTTTGAAACAAGTTGTATGTATCTATAGTACATAGTTATCATGAAGACAATAATTTTAATATTCTGGAGGTTATTTGCTTACTTTGAATGTGTACTCCAAATGTTTGTCAGCCCTTTTCCTTGATACGTCTTTCAGGGTTATCTTCTCAATGTGTACAGCTGAAAGAAAAACACCTTATTGTGCACTCCAAAACTGACAGTTTGCAAACCATTCCCTACTTTCCCAGGCTCTCTGAGCATGCCTGTAGGCTATGTCCTGACTCACACACCCCCACTCTTCCTTAGGAGCTGTTTTACTGCAACAAACTGCCAGGGGCAGGTAGAACCTTGCTCTCTCCAAGTATTTCTCCGGCCTAACAACAACCTCTTCAGCGCACATCATGGGAATCTGTGCATTACCCAAGAGCTTATTTACACCAAATGTCACATAACTATAACAATATAACCACTATAAGTGAAAAGACAATAAAGGGAAGTCAAATTGTATCTTCACTCCAAGAAGTAACAAGTGCTGATAAAAACCAGACAGTGCCTCCGACACCCAGGTCAGAAACATCTAGTAGTAAATGAGGGCAAACTAAGGCCAAACAACGACGTTTCTGAAGAGTACTTAGGTGGAAAAAAATAGTTAGGGAAGGCCTGAAGGAGACAGAAATGAGTGTCAGCAAACATAAAACAAAGAGAAGCAGCAGAAGGCTACTGCAATTGTACTGTAAGAACGTCATTAAACTGAACTGAGAAGGAAGAAAGGTGTAAGCACTCGCTTCTTTAACATTCCTTCCCCACAGCCTACTGTATGCAGCAATAGGCAAGTTCTGGCTGTGACCTGGCAAACAGCAGCACCATATGGCTTTCAGGGCCTGGAGATTTTCTTGAGGGCACACAGCATTGCTCAGGTAATACTCCATATAAAAACCCTTATGTAGCCAAGATGGGCTTTTCACTTTTGCTGCTATGCTGGCCTAAGAATTCAACAGAACTCTATTCTAGTGCAAGCCTGAACACATCTTTACATGTCAAAAAAAAATTTACTTAAAAGCAGCTCGACCCGCCCTACATCATCAATACTTCCTTTCAATGCTTTAGAAACTCTTTCTTTTTTTAGAGGGAGGTGGGTGGTGTTAACAGTTAATGTTTTCCTTTCAATTTTTAACTGCATGTTTACATGGTATATATTGGGAACTACTCATAACAACAGTATTTTTTCCTAAAAAATTTAAACCTCCTGCAATTGTATGTTATGAAACTTATTAATGGATATTAGCTAAGTAACAACTAATATAACAGAAACATTTTTAAATTAATTTTGTTACAGTTACAATTCAAGTCTCATCCCCATCAAACCTGCCATTTCTAAGAGAATTAAGTATTGGCAATTTCCATAAAGGAAAAATAAGCCAGCAAATAAGTTTAGTTATAGTGCTACAGCTTCCAATTGTCTTAGTAGAGAGATAAATACTGAGTGCGCTAGTGTACACTGGTTGTAATCCCCTAGCTGGGACTTAGGAAGATAGACAAGCACTTCATTTTTACCAGTTAATGAAGATTTATTATTACAAAGGAAAGAAATCTGAGATGAGCTAAGGATGCCAGACAATATCAATATTTTATGAAAAGATGAATGTTTAGTGACCTTAATTTTTACCTGTCTGCTGTTAGAAGAAGGACCATGGCACAACAAAAATTTAGGTGCAGTAAAATTTCTTAATGGCTAACATTCAAATTGATACTGGAATTCATATTCATAAGTTAATTAAGAAGTTGATTCCCATGACTGGAACTGAGAATAGTGGTTTAAATTGCATTTCACTACATGCATATATTTAGCATACGCAATTAGGAAACTAAGACCGTTAACATTCACAGACAAGCTTTTTTTCCATAATGAGATTGTGCTTATTTTAAATTGAATGTTCTCAATGCTAAAAATTTGGCCTCAGGTATAAAAAAATATATTACATAATGGAGTACCTTCAACTTCCTTAACTTCTTTCTGCTGCACACTTCAAGGTAATACATGATACCACAGGTAATTACACTGTTGTTGCTGCACAGCTTTAGTTCTACAGTTGCAACAGACTTGTTAATAATTCTGTCACCACAATGACATTTTAAATATTCTAAATGGCTAGACTGAGAAGAAATGTTTGAATACACAAGCCAATGAGGTGTGTTACACCTCTGCATCTATTCTGGACACAGAACATGCATCCAGGATGATTAAGCAAAGCATGTATACGTGACACTGCTTCCATTCTAAGTCAAGATTTTAAAAATTCATATTCATCATAGCTGAGAATAAAACCCAAGTTTTACTATCAGTGGTATTTCTAACCCAGTAAGGAGATTTCTGTAGCAAGGAATCTCCACCACACAACTGTGTAGCAAATATCACGAAGTTATTCTGATCCTTCACTGTGGTCTCTCACTACAATAATACAAACGCGGAAAAATATTTAAGGTCTTCACTAGATTAAATTATTCAACTTTTTTGTGCTTCGGTTACTTCATTTGAGAGTGTTACTAAAGAGATTCTCTCTTTTAGGTTTCTAATTCATGAACATGAACACTTTGAACTCCATAAAAGGATTTGAAACAGGTTTGTTGTCTGTAATCTGCCATAATCTTTCTCTGTGGTTTTTTTTTTTCAAGGAATCAAAAACTCTCAAATTGCCTGTCTTGAAAGTGCAGTTAAATCTCACCACTAGAGACAGAAGGACATTTATGAGGACAAAATGAATAGCAATCATTTTTCCATATTGTTGGCTCCTCGCTATCTGCAGACTATCTGTTGACTAATTTTGAGTAAGATGAGTGACTTGCTAATCTTCTAGAAGAATAAAGGGTGAGAATAAATCTGTTTTCAGTAATGCTCATTTCTTCAAAGAGAAGAAATTGTGCTGGCAATTGCATATCAGAGTTAAGTTTATCAGAAGCCTTGTTCTTATTCTCCCCAACAGAGCCAAAACACTAACTTCTATGAAGCCTTTCACTTCTCCAAACTGCCATTTCTATAAAGCCTGCTAATACGTGGTTTTTCTTTTTTTTTAAATTTCATCAAAAGCAACTGAATCAAGCAGCAAAATCTACTGACTGCTTCCCAATATTTTCACGTTTAGTTTTGCTTTAAAAATCTAAATACTACTAATACAATTGCATTAAATGTTCTTGTTTTCTCCCAAATCCTACCCCTTTTTCAGTGGGAAGCCCATTTGCAGCTAATTTTCATGCATGCATTCACTAGTAGTTAGCAGCTAACACAAATGACAACTTGTTATAACAAAGAAAAGACCAAGTAGGCAGCAGAGAAGCTATTTTACTTACCAATCACTGCAGCTTCTTGTTCAGATGAATAGCAAGAGAGATACACTATGTCTACAACTCCAAGCAGAGTTTAAAGTTCAAGAAAACCTTTAAAGCCTTCCTCAAAAGGAAGCTCAGACAACATACCTTCTCGCTGAGGTCTATGGGAAGCCATTGGGAGTCCATCATGAGGTGCTGTGGTTCGTTCTAGCAAACTGGTCTCATTACTGGACATGCAGTCACCATGGGAAAAGTCATTCTAAATGGAGAAGGAGAAAAAAAAGAAGTGTCTTAGTAGAAGGTCTATTACGAAAGCTTGCTCTAAACAACAGGTATTAAAAAAAAAACCACAAACCCTTTATCTGGTATTCCACAGGACAAAAGCCTGAAGCTTTTGACAGTGGCAAAAAGGTGGTCATCAGCCATTTCAGTTTTTACCTTATTTAAGTGTTTATCAAATGTCACCTATAACCTCCAAAGTTTTACTGAGCTTGTTTTAAAAACAGAATCGGGTAGGGAACAGGGTATCTCAAGCTGGACAGTTCAAGACCATTAGCTCAGAACTTCAGTGATAATTTACTATTAGTATGAACTCTTTCAACTACTAACGTGTCAAGTCATCTACTCACTACATACTAAAGATATTCTCCTCAATTATATTCATGCCCCGTACCTTCAGCCTGCCACTTCTCCTGTATAGGAAAGCATGAGTGACTGCTTGGACAGTCTATGAGGACATATGGTCCTGACAGCTAAATCCATGGATCTCTTACTAAGTAAACATTCAGAACACAAGCAGCTGCCACCAACACCCTCACTTTCATAGAGAAAAGGACAGACCAAAAGCTCATCTCTCCCCACACTTACATGCAGACTTCAAAACCATACGCCAAGACCTATTACTGGTTTAATACAGTGCAGAAGAAGGGACAGAACAAGAAACCATACGAGATAGATAACATGGACAGCTAAGCAAGAGAAGAAAGAACAATCTAGGCTAACAATGATAAATAAGAAAAAAGTGTTAGAAGAGTATGGACTACAAGTGGTTTCCCTAGGATAACAAGAGCCTATATAGTTTTTTCCAAATTAAGATAAAGCACGAATGTATCAATTTACACATTCTTCAATGACTAGGTCTTGCTAAAACAAAAGCAAGCAAACAAACAAACTGACCAACCAAGCTAAAATTCAGAAATATTTTAAAACATCCAGTGACATTAAAGGAAACCGCTTAATTCCTTGTTCAAGGAAGCAACACATTGCTTAAAAAGCGTACATCCACAAAGAACTAGGAAATACAGGATGTTTCTAGCAAGTTTTTAGATTAATCTGTTTTAAGTAAAGCACCTTTATTTAACTGTAACAAGTAGTATAACATATGAGCTGATTCAATAGCAAGTTAGGGAACACTGAATGCGCCAGAAATATTTAGGAACTGGTCTGCATGAAAACTAGAGTTTTTCATTCAGGATGAAGAACATTGAAAGACCTTCAAGAAAGATGAATAGAGGAAAAATAGAAACCTCCAGAGAACACTCTTTATTTTTAAATGCAGGAAGCATAATAATAAGTGCCAGAATATATGTAGTTTGTTGGGTTTTTTTAAGGACTCATGCAATGTGATGAGACAAATCATCCGCCAAGACTAGTTACTGGGTTTGTTGAAGAGGACCCCAAGACTGTCACAACAGAAAGACCAGAATCAGGAAGCACAGAGGCAGCAAAAGGTATCTGAATTCCCTGCCAATTCTTCAACAAACTTCTTCAGATGTGACAGATGTATCAGCTAAAGCTGGCTTCATCTTACTAAACCAGCTTTACTTCATCTATAGTGTGGGTACAAACCAGCAGCTCCTAACAGCATATCCAACACATGCAGACCCAGGAGGTGCCCAGGCATCAAGCCTGTCCTGGGCATGCTGGTAACCTAACTTTGACCAGTGATACCAATATCAGCACACAGTTAGCAAGTGCCTTTAGACTGCACTGACTGCAGGACATGTCAGCTGTTTCATCAAACCGGTGTATGGTTTGTGCTCTGAGATGAGCGTTGGTAATTTCAGGTTTCAAAGCCACCAGATTTAAAATATGAAGCCTGCTTTGTTTCTTCAAGATAAAACTCACACCAGTCCCCAGTCACTCACTAAACAATCTCAGCAAACATCTAATAAATTATGAGCACAATGTCAGATATGGAATAAGAAAGGAAAACAGCTGTATGTCAATGGGATTGCAATTTTTAACAGCTTTAGCACATTTTCAAGTTTAGTTTACTACCAAAAAACCCAAACAAGCCAACACACAAACATGCTCTGGAGAGAACCACTTTCAGAACTCTTTGAAAAAACCCACTGACACTGTTTCAGCAGACATTTCATAACAACTGTGGACAGAAAAAGTAGAAGTACTTTGGTTTGGTTAAGTGTTAACTCCTGATTTAAAATCAATCAAATTTGAAGTCAGACTTTCTTTTCCATTCAAAGTCAGGAAATTTGTTTTGATTAATAGAAAACAAATTACAGTCTGTTCTAAAAAATAATTGCTAGTTAAAAAGTCAAATAAACTGTGAGTAGTTTTTAGGAGATATATAGAAATGGGATTTACTCCTAAAAAGTATTCTGTTCAGCTCATGTCAAAGAAGCATTAAATACTGCTGCTACACCTCCTAATACTAGAAAATTGCTTCTTACCTAGCACATACATCATCTTTGTAACAGCATTCAAATACTTTTGCAGTGAATTATTCTAGAATGGTTATTTTTCTATCCACGGCAGAGGTCTGTAACAGACAAACTACAACTGCATTTGAAGACCTCCTCTAAACTGCAAAATATTACATGTTCCAAACCTTATTTAAATAATTATATCAATGATTATAAAATAATTATAACTATAATACATTAATAATTTATTCACTTGAAGAATTCTTCACCTCCAAAATTAACCAGTAATACGCACCGTGTGTATTCTGTGACTGCTGGTTTCACAATAGCTAGTGCAATGCGGGAGGTGGACAGCGGGAAATCCAGTGCAGTCATAGCTTTACCTTACAGCTTGCAGCCTGCAAAGCTCCAGATCCTGTCTTAAGCTACATTACAACTCTTTACTTTTGGTGTTACCTGCTGTGACACTTCTACATCAAACTCACAAGTAACTGAAATGTGGGTGTCACTGTCAGGGCAGACAACTCTAGTGCACAAGCAACTGGAATGTCTAGGCAGTCTGAAGGGCCAAAGAATATTAAGAGTGGCAACGTGTGTTGCTACCTGGTGCCAGTCACACCAGGAACACAAGCCCTTTAAAGTCCGGTATGCTGCTGAGGAAGGTCATGCTGTACAGAACTAGATGTGCTCATACTTTCCTGTCAGTGAATACAACCTATTCAGTGTTCATGCAACAACACATGAGCATAAGGTTAACTCTCACATAAGCCTTTGTCACTGTGAGACATCACTGCAGCTCACAGTGCTGCTGCTAATGATTAAAATACAGTGAAGCAAGAAATGTGGGTGGCCCCAAACCAGCTGCCAGATAATTAATTTGATAATCACACAGATCTTTGTGATGGACTGGCGGATTAACTACATTTCTCCTTGAAAACGAAATGAGCTAAGAGAGCACCCTAAAAATTATCTGCTCTTACAATCTAGACCAGAGTTTCATATGAAACAGATCTGTCCTCATATGGTTGAAAGCAAGTACTATGTTAAAAAAACAACCTTATCACTTGAGACGCTTCCCAGGACTGAATCATACAATCATAGAATATTTTGGGTTGGAAGTGACCTTAAAGATCACCTAGTTCCAGCCCCTCTGCCGTGGGCAGGGACACCTTTCACTAGACCAGGCTGCTCAGAGCCTCATCCAACCTGGCCTTGGACACTTCCTGGGATGAGGCATCCACATTTTCTCCAGGCCAAGCTGTTCCAGTGCCTCACCTCCCTCAAAGTAAAGAATTTCTTCCTAGTATCTAAGATGTGGTTGGATTTCTAGCCTGCAAGCTCATATTGCCAGGTCACATTGAGCTTCTCATCAAACCACACTTAAGTTGTTCTCCTCAGGGCTGCTCTCAATCCATTCTCTGCCAAGCCTGTATTTGTGCTTGGGATTGCCCCAAGCCACCAGCAGGACTTTCAACTTGGCCTAGTTGAACTTCATGAGGTTCACAGAGATTCCCCTCTCAAGCCTGTCAAGGTCCCTGTGGATCCTTCCCTTCCCTCCAGCGTGACAACTGCAAAACACGGCTTGGTGTCATTGGCAAACTTGCCAAGGGTGCGTTGATCTCACTGTCTGTGTCACTGACAAAGGGGTTGAACAGCGCCGGTCCCAGTACCAACCCCAAGGAACACCAGTTGCCACAGGTCTCTGCTTGGACCAGTGAACCCTTGAAAACAACTCCTTGAGTGCGACCATCCAGCCAATTTCCTTATCCACCAACTGGTCCATCTGTCAAATCCATGTCTCTCCAGTTTAGAGACAAGGCTGTCATGTGGGACAGTGTCAAATGCTTTGCGCAAGTCCAGGGAGACTAGGTCAGTTGCTCCTCCCTTATCTATCAACACTATCACCCCGATATAGAAGGCCATCAAATTTGGCAGGCATGATCTGCTCTTAGCAAAGCCATGTTTGTTACCAAATGTGTCCTTATTTTCCATGTGCCTTAGCATGGTTTCCAGGAGGATCTGTTTCATGATCTTGCCAGGCAGAGGTGAGACCAACGAACTTCTAGTTCCCCGAGTTTTCTTTATTTCCCTTTTTTGAAATGGGGCTTGTGTTTCCCCCTTTCCAATCAGTGGAAACTTCACTAGACTGCCATGATTTCTGAAATATTACGGATAGAGGCTGAGACACTTCAACTGTCAGTTCCCCCAGGATCCATGGATGCATCTCATCAGGTACCATTGACTTGAGCACCTTCACATTCCTTAGATGGTCTTGAACATGTTCTCCTACAGTTGGTGGTTCTTCATTCTCCCAGATCCTGCCTTGGCTGCTGTGACTTCAATGGTGTGGGCTGGAGCACTTGGTGAAGACTAAGGCAAAAAAAGTTATTGAGTACCTCGGCCTTCCCCATATCCCAGGTGACCAAATATGCCATTTACTTTTGAAGAGGGCTCACAATTTCTCAAGTCTTCCTTTTACCACCAATGTACCTACAGAAGATTTTAGTGTCACCATTGACATCCCTGGCTAGATTTAGTTCTATCAGGGCTTTAGCTTTCCTAACCTGGCTGCTCAAACAGCTTGTCTCTATTTCTCCCAGGGTATCTGTCACTGCCTTCCACCCTTTGCAGGCTTCCTTTTCATGTTTGAGTTTGTCCAGAAGCAACTTACTTATCCACACAGGCCTCCTAGTATTTTTGCTTGACTTCCTCCTCATTGGGATGCATCACTACTGAGCTTGGAGAAGGTGATCCTGTAATACCAATCAGTTTTCTGGGGCCCCTCTTCCCTCCAGGGCTTATTCCATGCTACTCTACCAACCAGCCTCCTGAAGAGGAGTCCAGGAGTGTTTTGTGTCCCAGGGTCCAGGGGTGCTTGTCTGTAACACAAGCACCAAATATCTAAAGTGGAGAGCCATCCTGCTGAGAAGGATGTTGCTCTGTCTAATGCCATGTGAGCTGAGCAGATCTCAGCTAACCTACACATGACAGGTGTCCATCTACAGCTGTCTATCAATGTAGATGACTGATCAAACAATGTCCTGCTGGCATTGCTTTGGCAATATGTAGTGAAATCTGTTATTGGATAGCCTACTAATCACCTCGAGCAAGTGATTGATGCACATAAGTCTTCTGATGCTTGCATTGCACTTTCCTAAAAGAACTATTCATTCATCAGCTCTGATGAGCACTAACAAGGGAAACACATTTGCAGCAGCTGGACAGCTTGATTAGTTCTACATGCCCAAATATGAAACATTATTTTCCTGCAAGACTACAGTAAATGTGCTATGAGGGACAGCACTACTCAGCCTTGCAGGCTGCGCAGATGTAAACTGGCACAGCTCGTTCATTCATCTACAAGTGGGAACTGACAAACAAAACCAGATGAAAGAAGGCATTTTGGAAAAAGTCAAGATCTAACTCAAGATCATGAGTTATCGACTACAGCATCTGCACCTTCGAGAAAATTGAGTGATGTCAGAATAATCATTAACAGATGTGCCAATTACAAGACCAAAGCCATGATTTGCTTACAACAAACCTTGCAAGCTCCTACCCTCATTGCTTCACAGCTGTGATACGCAGATGCATCGCTACATAGCTGTGGTAGCATAAAGGTTCAACATCACCTCTCCAGAAGCAACAACCAGGTGAAACTGCCTGTGTGCTTGTGTGCTGCTGAACCCTCTCCTGAGGACAACAGCAGCAGAGATGAAGCCTTACTCAACACTGAGCAACTGTATCTGCACCCCACCACTGTGGGGTGTGGCTTGGATACAGGGATAGAACATTCATGCCATCTTAAAATGGAAGTCCAGCATATGCATTTAATACTCACAAATGCAAGCATACAGAGCAGCAATGCTTCAGAACCTATATAATGCTGACCACTGTTGATGCAACAGATTGTCCCCTAACCAAAAAAATCCAGTACTGTCTCAGACAAGCTGCTAGGCAAATGCAAGATCAAGACTGCAGACAAATGCCCAACAGACATTGCTGCTAAGCCATGCTCTAAACTGCAAGCTTTGAACTATGCAAAGGCACCATCCAAATGATCTGAGATGCAGAGAGCTGTTCTACAAGACCAGAGCAGAATCAGCCTCAAGATCTAGGACCACAAAGATCCACCGAATTATCTCTCTTTTGGCCAAACCAACATGCAAGTTAGATGTTTCCATGTTATCTTCTAACATGCAGAATCAACCTCCAGAACAATAACGGTTTTTCCACACAGAACCATAGCTGGAGAAATGGGCTGACAGGAATCTCAGAAAGTTCACCATGGGATAGTGCAAAATCCTACACCTGGACAGGAACAACTACAGGCACCACACACTCTGGGACCTAACCAATCATAAAAGCAGCTTTGCACAAAAAGACCTATACATACAAAAATTTATATATATGTGTGTGTGTATGTGTGTATACACACACCTGAAGGGATGGTGCGAAGAGGATGGAGCCAGGGTCCTTTCAGCAGTAACCAGTGACAGAAGCAGAAGCAACAGGCATAAACTGAAACACAGGAGATTCCCTCTGGACATCTAGAAACACTTCTTCATTGTCAGGGTGACTGAGCACAGGTTGCCCAGAGAGGTTGTGGAGTCTATATCCTTGAAGATACTCAAAAGTCATCTGGACGTGGTCCTAGGGAAGGATCTGTAGGTGGCCCTGCTTAAGCAAGATAACCTCCAGAAGTATCGGCCAACCTCAGTCCCTTCATGGTTCTGTGACCAGACATAAAATCCCATAATATGTGCAATAAAAACCTCACTGGCTGAACATGCAGTTCAAATGGATTATGTGCAACTGCCCTATTAACTCATATCTAGTAAGCTGGACTGCATAGAGAGTATGCACAGGTGCCTAGAAGTACTTTAAAGCATATTTGTTTAGCAAAACTATGTTAAGAGCTCACTTGTAAGAGGCAACAACAGAACACTATGATGGAGACAGAAACCTGACAAAATATCAGCTGATTCAGGGAGGAAAATGACACCACATGACAGCTTCAGCAATCACATACTGACTAACTTCTAGCACTACCAAATCAAAACAATTTTGAGACAAAGGGCATACCAACCCTCTTACATCACATGAACAAATTCAGCCTGTGGCAATTACATTTGAAGTACTAGACATGGCAGCCACACCTATGATGTACAGTGCTGGGGGAATAATGCACCTTGTGTTTGCTAGAAACACAGTGTGTTCTAAGTCTCACCTGCACCTGAGCTTTTAACAGGACCTAAACCACAGTTTCGGTCGAATCTAGCTAGTCCATGGCAAAGCAGAGAACTTGAAGCTGTAGCCAGCCAACCATCTGGTCAGGTGTTACTGTATCCCCAGGTGGTTGCTCATCCAACAACTCTGTGCAACTTCAGTACTCTTGCTATTGTCAGCTGAGTGAATAAATATAAAATTATTTGAATGTAGCAGTTCAGACTATACAAAAGATTATTCTCATAACAGGCTAGAGTAACAGGAAGATTTAAAAACATTTGCCCCTGAGGAGTAGTTCACTGAAATACAGTCAGTACTGAGAAGAGACAATGCCTTCATCACTACATTTAATTATCATCAGAGGGCAATATGTCATTTTGTCCAATTCTTGAACTTCATCATAATTAGAAAGTATTCTTTTATGTATGGCATCTCCAAATAACAGAAAACCTCTGTCTTATGGTTATCTTGCTCCTAAGACACTTTCCAAGACACTACATTTTCCTTAGCTGTTCAAAGTATTTTTACTTTCTTCTCCCAAAAAGACAAGATTAGGAGATTGAGGAAAGGCAAGAAACTCCCAAAGGAATGCAGTTTCCAGCCAGATCTCTGCCAGTTTTGGTCTCAAGAAGTATAAACCCTTACACTTGGAGGATACTACAGAAATTCACCAACTCTTGAAAGAAAAGTAGGTATTTTGTTTTAATTACAGTTAATGAAGAATCAGCTGTAGTATTTTCAAGGACTGCTATGGCTAGAGACTGATACTGGCAAGCAAACAAGGTGACAGATCTAAGCAGGCAGAATCCTACAGACTTCAGCGGTTTCACAGACACAACCGTCTTACTGCTCCTGTCTGCGCCCTTTTCTGCAGCTCTTTAGAAAAAGCTGAGAGTCCTCCAGACTCCAAGCCCAGTGAGATGCTGCTACCTATAAATAAGTCAGCATTGGGCAACCCTGAAAACTGGACCACAGCTCAACTACAGCAATCTAAGCACAAGCATTAGGAAGTCAGGGGTATATTTTCAACACCCTCAGTACTCATTTACTATGCTGGAGAATAAATTGTTAGGGACAACAGCAAGAGGCTGATTAACTCTGGTATAATGGGACTGGGAAAGGCTACAGACTTGTACTAACACCTCATATTTAGAATTAAACAGCTAAAACAGCTCAAAGCAGTGAAAGCTTTTACTCTGCGATTTCCTGGAGCAACAGCATGCACATTTAGATAGAACTCATTCATTTTAGACATCGTCTTTTATCTAGCTGTAACTTCCTTTCCAGAAGACTTCCAGTAATGCTTCTGGAAATTCTTAACTCCTGTTTGGAGACAGAGAAATTCCTGTTCAGAGACAAGGCTGTTAGGTTCTCCGAGGCAGCTGGAATACTTTGCATCTCAGTATACGAAACTTGTAAAACATTTGTATTTCCCTGGTGTGCACCACCATTTAAAAGATCTTTGCCAAGAGTAAAATGACATTTTTTATCTTTATGTCTCTTATTTAAACCAGACTCTGAAGACACACTTTTCCTTATACTCAACTCTATGACACTAAAAACAGTACACTGCAGATGGAACTCTAAGATTCTAAAATTAAATTCTACTACCTTATTCTGCTGCAAGTGACTGAAGACCAATTATAAAAGCACTCTTCTAATTTGCACACAAAATATCCTATAAATAGAAGTGTACTAAGAAAAATACTCTGTAAATAGAAACTTTCCCTTTGTTTGTAAGTAGAGACTTTTTTCTGTGAAGAATCCTCCAGCCAGCTAATTATAATACTATTCAACAAACCATTATCTCCAGGAGATTGCTTATTTCAACAGAACCTTGGTTCTATTCCTGTCGAGTATGCCTGATTAAATGTTCCAGTGCCTAATGCAAGCCACATTTATTATGTTGCAGATATTCAGAGCTCTTTCAGTATTTCAGCATTTTGATCCCAGACAGCTGATGGGATGGAAAACGATAAGCAATAAAGTCAAATTGCTTTGATAACGATGAAATTATTAAACAAAAATAATCAACGCAAGAGTTAAGCTATGTGTTCTATTGCTTAAACCAAAATACAGTAGTATCAACAGTATCTTTGCACATTAAATCTTCTTTTATTCAACAGTGAATGCTGCTGATTTATTCTTATACTTCAACTTTAGATTCAAAGTTGATATTCTGCAGCTTAATGCACCAATGACTTTTCCAAAAGATATTGTTATAAACCTCACCTGAAATTAAGAATTTGAAAATAGTATCAAGTGTTTCTACGTTAATATAAAAACTTTAAAATCTTAGTTCAGAACACTTTATAAATAAACAAAATTTATCAATTGTAAGGCAATCCAAGCTCTGCCCATCCCACTCCAACGGTCCTACCTCCCACAACTTTTGAATTCCTCCTCCATTTTGAGCTGAATTTGTTAAAATGTATCACTAAGAAATGTTACATTTTTCAAAGATCGTTGAAATAAAACCCCAAAAAGAGCAACAATCTTACTAACCTTTGTCATGAAGCAACTTTATTGTGAACTCAATTTTATCGGAAAACACAGAACCGATCCAGAAAACATAAACCCAATAATGGGAAAAAGCAAATTGCTTTATGTTCTAGTAAATCACCCACAAATTCTTTGTAGGTGAACCTCTCAAGCCTTGGTGCTCACTAAAGCTAGGTGTTATAGCTCCTTGAAACCTCAAACTGAGCTATTTTGTTACACATGCCATGTGGAATAACACAGGCCTTTGCCCGAAAGATTTCAGAATCCAGAACTGACAAACCACCTGATTCTACTCCAGGTCTGAACTCCCTCACGTTCGCAGGCTGACTTCACATGACTGCTGCCAGCCATAGGAATACATTAGTGATTCAGGGCCCACGTGAACAACAGCTCAGTGACCACCTTCCGACGGGTCAGAAGCCGGGAGCTGAGAACGCCCGGGAGCGCTAGGCACGGGAGGGCCAGAGCTGAGCTCGCAGCTTCTCTGCGCGAAACTGCTGCCGCGCCTTTTCGGCCCGACAAACGGGCACGCCACGGTGCCCGCACAGACGCCAGGCTCTTCCCAGCGCCGCAGGCTTTCCCGCCCGCCGCCTTGGGAAGCGGGGCTGCGGGGCGGTCCCGAGCCCCCCCCGTTATGCAACGGCGGCACCGCCCCTTCCCGGCGGGACGGGCCGGGCCGGGCCGGGAGCCGCCCCGCGGGCACGTAACCGGGAGCCAGCCGCCGCCATGTTGGACGGGGCGGGAAGCGGCGGCCACCATCAGCCGCCTCATCCCCGTCCGCGCACGGGGCTGGCGGAGCGGGCCCCCGCCCCCGCCGTCACGGGAGGCAGCTCGGAGGGGCAGCGGGGCTGTGCCCTCACGGGGCGCGGGGGATCCCTGACCAACCCGTCCTCCCCGCAAACAAAGAGAGAGGTCACCCCCTTTCCCCCGGCAGTGACGGTGCTCGGTGGGTTGGGGCGCCGTGTTCACCCCCCCCCTCCCGCCGGTCCTTCTGCCCTCGCCGCGCCCGGCTCTGCCCGTCTAACGGCGGAGGAGAAAGTCGCCGTCCCCCTCCCGGGCGCGGCCATTGCCGCCCGCGACGGGCACCGCCTGCCCGAGCAGTTCCCGTGCGGCCGCGGACTGGACGGGGAGCACCGCGACCACCCCGAGGGCTCCCGAGTAGAGCTGCTCGGGCTGCCCGGCACGGAGCGGGTTATGTCCGGAGATGGAGCCCAGCCCTTCTGACACGAGCCCAGACGAATAAAATTTCAGTGAGGTCTTTATGAACCGTTCTAGTTCACAAACGCAGAGCCCTGAAGGCACTCACATTTCAGAGATTAAAGGAGGATAAAAGGCCTGTGGACACTCGACAGGATTTTAAATCAAGTTCAATGTACGGCAGCACTTTGCCAGGGAAGCGTTTAACCCTGCTACTGGTTCCATCTCCTGCAGCGTTTTACCTGCGAGGGTCCCACCGTCCCCTTGCAACCTTGGCTGAAAATACTCAGCAGAAACCCACTGATCCCTCTGTTCCCTGTCAGCCATTATTTCCCAGAAAGGCTGTGCTGTATGTACAATTAGCCATTGAGAAAGGGGGGAGGGGGAGGAAAGTCTACAGAAGGGTTGCCGTTTCCCTGCTGTGTCGACTACAGAGTATGTGATGTGCATGTTCAGCCAAGTTGACTCGGGTCTCTCAGTGTTCCCTGAGTAAACAAACCCACCACAACTTGGACAGCTGCTTTTATGCTGAAGCCAGAACACTGCACAAATCTGACTTCAATTCCAGTAGTTCACGGGAGCCTGCTCTCCCAACTGCATTTGGTGGGACTCTGAGCAGCTACAACTGCTGTGCCAGTTCCAGGCAGGAAGTATGTTTCCGGTTACTAGCACTTTAAACCGAGAAGGAACAGTGTCCAGTCTTACCACTTCCTGCAATTCAATCTTCTCCCCGGAAAGATGGACTTTCAGGATTAATTTTGGGATAGAACTAGACTTGATGCAGGCCAATGAGCCAAAATAAACACTTTTGGGACTGATGCTCCAAATTCATTCTGATTTCAGTCCTGCAACATTTGCCCGTTAGTTTTTGACCTGCCAAATGCGTTTTGGCCTTTAAATGATAAGAGCATTTACTTAATGTATCTGAAGGCTTAGAAATTCATCCCTGTCTCCTCCAAGTACTCCTCAAGAGCATATCCCATTTTAGCAAACAGAAGGAGCCATTTCTTTCATATGGCAGGCAATGTAGAAGTTTTCTACAAGTGGCTGAAATGGATTGTACTGCAAGCAAACTTAGAAACACAATCCCAAAACCCCAACCCTTACTGTTTTGTACCCTTTTCTGTCAAGTAACACATGAAAACCTGATGGGTCCAGTGGAACAGTACTACAAACACCTATCTTCCAGCCCTTCCTTCCCCTTTGCACGAGAGGCCATCTATAGACCAAAAACTCCAGAGCTCCATGAGGATGGCTTGGCTGCATAAATATGGGGCAGATTTTAAAGCCAATGCCCATCAAGAGGGCAGCAGTGAATGGTACCGGGGGAAAACCTCTGCTTAAACAGAGCTACTGCACAGGAGAATGCTTCTGCTGTCACTCACTGCAAGTCCTCATCCCCGGTGACAGCCACATCCTAGCAACAAGTGGCACATCTGCTTTCAGGATGAGCTTTGCTGTTTCCTGAAAGCCACCCAAAAAATCAGTTTTTCTCTGCACAGAAGATCCAGTTATGAGATTTTAATTTGTTTCTTTAGTGGAATCGTTACCATCCCTTCCCCAACGTTGTCAGCCATCTCACTGAACCTGGTGTTTCAGAGAACCAGCCTTAGAGCTGGTGACCCAACTGCTGCCCTGATTCTTGCCAAGTTCAAGCCTGTGTCTCATTTTGGGAAGGGGCAAGGAAGCAGGCTCCATATAAAAAAATTATTTCAACACGTTCTATTGGTTTGAAGCCCCTAGAGAATGCTCTCTTAGGCAATCTGGTCTCTATCTAGCATTCTTCTTATTATTATTTCTATTTTTACAAGTTTAGTCAAGCTGTTGCTTGTACTCCTGCTTCGTACAGTGGCCTACAGCACACGAGGCAGCCAGTTCAAGTACTGTGCACCCTGCACTCCAGCACGGCGGAGCTCCAGAAAAAAAAGCAGCGTTCCAGAAAGCATGGCAGGCTAGGAAAATCAGCCCCTCCCCCCGCCAAGAAATTTGTAGTAGACACTCCGCAGCAGGTTGTGGGGGCGGCCGGGGCTGACACTGCCGTGTTAGGGGGAGGACGGAAGGGACCACATCCCAATGGGGGGGATTCGGGGAAAGCAAGCAGCCGCTCCTACGAAATCGGGAGGGAGAGATGGAAGAAGGACGAAACCACCCGCTGAGATGGCGCAGCAGGAAGAGCGCAGGACGCGGTGTTACCTGGGCTGGGTGGCGGCCGAAGCCCTCCTCCTCCTCCTCCTGGTCCCCGCACAGGGCCCTCCGCAGCCGCTCCAGGTGCTCCCGCAGGGTGACCCGCTGGTGGAAGGAGAAGGCCGGGTGCAGCGAGGCCATGGTGAAGAGCAGGAGCAGCTCCTCCTGCGCGCCGCAGCCCAGGCCCTGAGCAGCGGGGAGCCCGGCCTGCCCGTTCTCCGCGGCTCCGTCCATCACCACCACCACGTCCCCCTCCTCCTCCTCCTCCTCTTCCTCCTCCTCGGCCGGGGCCCGCCGCGCCGCCGGGCAGCTCTGCAGGATGGAGTCCACCTGGGGCAGGAGGCGGTGCAGGCGGCCGGCGGCCTCGCGGTTCTCGGAGCCCAGCAGGGCCAGGTAGACGATGAGCTTGGAGCGCACGGCGGGGTCGCGGAAATCGCCGAGCTGCCCGGGGTCGCTGAGCCCGTTGGCCTTGGCCTCCGAGTCGCGGAGGCAGTGGTAGTCCTTGCGGGCCAGGTCCTCCAGGCAGGAGCCCAGGAATCGCAGCTCCAGCGGGTTGCACAGGTCCAGCAGCCCCACCATGAACTCCAGGCGCTGCGCCGAGCCCAGCACCAGCCCGAACCACTCGTACACCGTCTCCTTGTCGGTGCGGGCGGCCGCCGAGCCGGGACCGCCGCCGCCAGGAGCGCCCAGCGAGGCGGGGGGGGCCGGCGGGCCAGGCCCAGGCCCCGGCCCCAGGCCGTGCAGCCGGCTCGGCCTCTCAAGCCCACACCCCCTCCCCGCCGCCGCTGCGGCGCCCCCGCGGGCCCGGGGCACCTGCTGCTGCAGCGGGAGGTGACAGTCCAGGGCACCGCCGGGCTCCTTCAGCCCCGCCGCCGTCGCATCTTCCGCCGCCGCTGCCTTGTGGCTCGTCTGCTTCAGGGGCAGCTTCATCTTCAGCATCCTCGGCGGCGGCGCGGGGGGGACGCGACGCCCGCCGGGACCCGGCGGCAGCGGGGAGGTGGCGGCGCTCAGGCGGAGCCGCTCATGCCGCTCATGCGGCCCGGCCGGCGCGGGAG
>VWPU01018804.1:0-30487 GCA_013398955.1 Callaeas wilsoni | reverse complement strand
GAGGCAGCGGGGCCCGGCCGGGGGGCGGCGATGGGGGCGCCGCGGCGGGGCCCTGCTCCGGGCCGCTGCCCCTGGCCCCCCCCGCGCTGTGGCCTGCGGGGAGGGGAGGGGGTTCGGGGGGCCCGGGGCGGGCGGCAGCAGGTGGGTAAGTCCCGGCGCCAATGAGCAGGCGCTAGGCTCCCCTAGCAACAGTGCCCGCGCCAATGGGCGCCGCGAGCCGCCCGCACCGCTGCCCGCAGCCCTGCCCGGCGCCCCGGCATCCCGTGTCATCCCATGCCATCCCATGCCATCCCCACACCGGCCGGCCAGCCGTGCCATACCGCATCCCCGGTCCCCTGGGCCGGCAGAGCCCTGCTCTCACTCCACGCAGCATCGCCCATCCCCACCGGGGCCGGAGCGTCGCTCCTGGGCGCTGCGGGTAAAGTCCAATCCTGCTTAGCGTCCCCCCGGGGGCTCGAGCAGGGGCCCAGCGCTTGGCTGCCCACTCCCTACCCGCCTGCTTCCTTGGGATTAGCCTCTGTGCTCGGCTTCTCCACGGGGATTTGCCCTGGCTGGTGTTGCCTTCCCCAGCCAAAGGGGAAGGAAGGGAGGAAGGAGGTTGTCGGCAAGGGATGAGATGCCAGTGGAGCCCGTCTGGGCAGCAGCAAGGTGCTGGGCAACAGGAAGCCATGACTGCAGCCTTTGCCCTCTTCCCAGCTCCTTCCCAGCGAGCTGTTTTTGTTAGCTGTCCTGAACTGGCCGCATAAACTTGGCACTTGGAAGGAGTGATGCTGGCCTGGGGACAATTTGTGACAATAAACCCATTCTAAACCAACTGAGCCTGTAAAGGGACTAGGGGAGCAAAGGGGTAATGGAACTGGCTCCAGGTGGGAGTAGGCAGACGGATGCTGTAATTAGGTTTAAACTGAAGCTGGATCAGTCTTTGCAGGGGATTATGACCCCTCCGTCTGTGTAGGCGCTGCGGGGGGCCCGGTAACTGTTTGCTTAGCATCCTGGCACAGCTGCAGCATTATGGGTGAGCCCTTGGGTAAGGGGCAGTGCCAGCTACAGCTGGTGCCCTTCCAGCCCCATGGATTGGCATGGGAGGGCTGGATCTAGTGTGAAGGCCCAATTTGTTTTTACAAGGACAGTGGGAGCTGGAGCAAAGATGAAAAATAGCCAGAAATATGATTAGAGGATTGGAGAAAATGCCTTGGAGTACAAGCTTAAAGAGCTCAATCTGTTTAGCCTATAAAAATAGAAGACTGAGGGGTGACTTAATTACTGAGCATAATTACTTCACAGGCAGAAAATACCAAGTTGTGGAAGTCTCCTGTTAATCGAGCAGGGAAAGGGTGCTGGAGAGACATGGGCAGGAAAATTGAAGCCACAGACAAATTATTAAGTGACACAAACCTCTCAGAGGTACAGGCAGACTCTCTGGGGACAGCACGTCCCTTCAACCACGTGTTGGGTGACAGTCTGCACCCCCACTGATGAGGCTGTTCCCCTATTCCCTG
The DNA here is from genome assembly GCA_013398955.1 of Callaeas wilsoni. Classification (NCBI taxonomy): domain Eukaryota; kingdom Metazoa; phylum Chordata; class Aves; order Passeriformes; family Callaeidae; genus Callaeas; species Callaeas wilsoni. The sequence continues at coordinate 28,988 of VWPU01018804.1, read as the reverse complement.
TCTTCCTACCCACGTAGTGGGGGGACAGAGCGGGATTTCTGGTAGCTGGGTGCTGAGTGGTGGGATCGCTGCCGGGCACGTGCCACCAGTTCCTCCATTCTCCTTGTCTCTCTCCCACCAGGTGGGGCGGGTGCCGGGACACAGTTCTGCCGGCGAGCTATGAGGCAGGAGTGGGAATTTTGATGCCTCTCCCAGGAGTCCCCAGAGCCATGACTGCAACTGTGCAGACGCTGCGGTTCAAGCTGCTGCCGCACGAGCCAGGCCAGGAGTGGGGGCACAGCTGCCAGCAGGAAATCGAGCGTCGCTACCAGGTGGTGCCCTCAGTGGTCTGCGCCATGTGCTGCCTTTTTGGCATCATCTACTGCTTCTTCGGTGAGCCAGGCCAGCCTGACAGCTGGTGGGGCAAGTGGGGAGGAGGGAAGAGGGGAGCTGGGGGGTGCTGGCCATCCACTCCCTTACTATGGTGGTCTTTCCACAGGCTACCGCTGCTTCAAGGCTGTCATGTTCCTGACAGGGCTGATGTTTGGCTCTATCATCATCTTCATGCTGTGCTACAAGGAGCGGGTGCTGGACACACAGCTGAGCGTGGAGGCCTCAGTGGGCATTGGGTTGGGCATTGGAGTCTTGTGTGGGCTGGTCACCATGCTGGTGCGCAGTGTTGGCCTCTTCATGGTGGGGTTGCTCCTGGGGCTACTGCTGGCGGTGGCCACGCTGGTGGTGATGGAGCAGTTCTACCACCCACCGACAGTGTGGATCCCCATTGCACTGCTCTTGGGTGTGGGGATGCTCTTTGCTGTCCTCACCCTGCAGTGGCAGCGCTTCTTCACCACCCTCTCCACTGCCGTATTCGGCAGCGCCATCATGACCGTCACTGTCGACTACTTCATCGAGCTCTTCCTCCTGGTGCAGTACATCTATGAGCGCATCAAGGTGGCCCCTGCTCGCCCCGTGTGCTGGTACAGCTGGGTCATTCTGGGCGTCTGGCCGCTCCTCACCACACTGGGTGTCCTGGTCCAGTGGAAGGTCACAGCCGAGGGCTACTCCCATACAGAAGGTATGTGGGGAGTGAGGCAGATAGGCATGGCACAGAGTGAGTGTAGGAGCTGGGAACCTGGGGACTGGGGTGGAGGTTTCCAGCACCTGGTTCACATGGACAGATATGGGGTTCAGGACTCTGTGGCGGCACACCACTCAGGGGAGGCCTGGTTGCACAAAGTTGGCACTGGTTTGGCTGCGGGGATTGTTTGTATGTGCTCCCAGTGCTCACAGGCCGCTTTGCTCCACAGTGATCATCAGCCGGCAGCAGCGCCGCGTGCAACTGATGCGCATCAAGCAGCGGGAAGACCGAAAGGAGAAGAAGAAGAAGCGGAGACCTCATCACCCACCACCCCACCAACACAAAGCCCACCCCCCTGAGCCTGCTTACCGCCGCAAGCCCAACCCTGTGCGCCGCTTCGATGGGGACGTGCTCTCCCCCGTGAGTCCCGCAGCCAGGGTAGAGATCTCCCCCAGCCTCCACAGCAATTCCTTCTCCATGTGGGTGGGCTGGGGCGTGGAGAGGTGCCTAGGCACCAGTTGACGTCTGAGCTCCTTGAGGGATGAGACTGGGGCATCCGAGGGACTGGGCAACTCAAGAAGGGCTAAACTGGGCCATTATTACCATGGAGCACTTTAGCCTTTGCAAGCAAATGAAAACTGCTGGCCAAGAGCACTGTGGGCATAGTAGAAACAATCAGTAGGCAAGGTGCAAAATGCCCAAGGGAGGAATAAGGCTGTGCTCCCTGCTGTGGCCAGCCACTGGAGGGCCCAAGTGCTGGGGATTCCTCTGAGCTGTTTTTGGGGGGGACCAGGGAGGGGCTGCTGCGGTGTTTAGGGTAGGGTGGGGTGGAGTGGTCCAGGAGCAGAGCCCCCATCACTTTCTGTTCCCCCTCTCTCTCAGAGCTACATCCAGAGTTTCCGAGAGCGGCAGACAGGACCGTCGCTGAACAGCCTCATCGCCAGCTCCCATGCCGTGGTGGACCTGGACTATGACTGCAGCTCCACCGTGCCCCTCACCACAGGCTCTGGCCCTGCTGTGAGGGTATAAGCCAACCCAGTGACCTCGAGCAACACCAGCACCCCAGCCTGCTCTGACAGAACCCCTGAGACAGGCAGGGCTTTGTCCTCGGCCCCAAGTGGCCACATGTGGCTTGGGGCTGCAGATGGAGACCCTTCTTGGAGACACATGGGACTTGTCTGGGGAAGCCCCAGCTGTGTGTGGGGCCCAAAGGTGCTGGGGAAGCCCTTTGGCCGGGACTCAGCCCAAGGACCAGAACCCATGGACGTGCAGTGCGAGTGGCTCTGCTGGGGTGGTGGGTCCCCGAGCCCCCACTGCTGTGTGTTACCCTATGGCCCGGGCACGCTCATCCTGCATCTTAACATTTCCTCATATTTGAGTCCCCCCCCTTCCCAAGAGCAGCTCCCCACGCCTGCCCCTACCCCATTGCACCCCCAGTAACTCCCCAAGTGCCTGTCCCCTATGTCCCTTCCTCAAAGAGCAGGTCCCATGGCCCTTTTCCCAGCAGGGACTCCCCTGAGCATGTGTGCCCTGTCCCACCCTGTCCCCAAGAGCAGCTCCCAGGCAGTGCTTCCCAAAACCTGCCTCCTCAGAAGATCCTCCTGCCCTAGCCACCCTCCCTACACCCCAGAGCGGCTCGCCACTCCTTTTTCCCAAGCTGGACCGGGGTGGTACTGGGGCAGAGACTGCCACAGCCAGGTGGTTCCCAGGGTGATGCTGGCAATTGGTGCCTGTCCAGCAGGAGCTGCGCTGGCAGGGTGCATCCCCCACAAAATGTTTTGATGGGAGACAGGACACTGGCTCCAGCCTTTGGGCAGAGGCTGGGCTGCCTCAGGGATGCAGGGACCCCTGCAGCATCAGAGACCGTCGCTGTTTTGCTGGCGACTGGATTTTTATAGTGGCCGGGGGACCCTGGGGCAGGGCAGGGCAGGAGCCCCTGCCCAGAGCACTGCTGCGGGCAGAGGCTCACGCCTTGTACATATTTCTCTTGCTGTGATTTGTATTAACTTATTACGGAGTGAGCCAGGATTTCCCCATGGCCAGGCAGGCAGGATGGTGGTGAGACTGGAGCTGGGAGCCCTCCCAGCCCAGCCCAGCTGGCCCCGCTGCCCCAGGAACTGCATGTTTCTGCCAGGCACCCCCTTCCCGCAGCGTTGTGCTGCCATCCCCCTTTTCAGTCTCTTTTGTAAATGTGCCAAACACTGCTGAGGCCTCGGCCACACAGTAAAGAGCCTTTCGGAGTCTGGCGTGGAAAGCCAAGGGCTGCGCGGGGGCAGGGGTGAGGGGGGGCCCAGAGGGCCGGGCTTCTAGGGATGCTGAACAGGATGTAGAGTGATGCCGCCACCTTTTCTCTTAACGGGACCCCGGCTCACTGGTGTGGAAGAAGCCATGTCAGAAAAAAAGGCTGTTTAATGCAGAGCCCTAAGGCTGGAGCAAGCTGGGGATGGTGTCCGTGTGTCTGTACATGCCAGGGGGAGCATGACCCCATCTCCCAGCAGTGGCATCCATCAGTCTGTGCGCAGGCCCTGAGAACTGCATCCTGGCTTCTAGCTCCCTGTGGGAACAGCAGGAGTCAGAGTGAGCTGGAGCATTGCCAGAGCTGGTGGGGCACCCAAAAGGTGTATCTCAGACAAGGAGGAACAGACCACTGGCCCTGTATCCAAACTGCTCCCTCCAGCCCAGCACTCAGACTCTTACAAGCAGTGGGAGATGGGGACAGGGCTTCTGGTGTCCCTTCACTGCAAGGCACAGCAGCACTGGCAGGCCCCAGTGGAGCCCCTCTAGGTGCCCACTCACCCTCCACAAGGAGCCGGGCAGTGGAGCGGTCATCGAAGGCGTCACAGGTGTACGAGTCCTCGTCCTCAGGGCCCACGCGGTGAATGATGAGTGTGCGGTAGCAGTCCAGATTGCAGATCTCGTACTTGTCACCAGCAAAGATCTCGGTGTCCCCACGGAGCCAGCGCACCCTGCCCCGGGCGTGGGACACGGTGCACTCCAGTGTCGCCTTGTGCCTCGCCAGCACCGTCTTGTCCCGCAGGGGCTTCACAATCCGGATTGGCAGTGCTGGCAGGTGCGGGCAAGGCATCAGCATCATGGGGTGAGCAGGCTTCCATGGGGACACCGCAAGCTGACCTGGAACACCCCAGGCCCGGTGCTGGAGCCCAGCCAGACCTTGCAGACCACACTGGTACCTTCCACCTGCAGACTGGCCTCCGAGATTACTGTCCTGGCTTCGAAGCGGATGAGTCCCATGTCCTCAGGGCGCACACCACAGAACAGCAGGAAATGCCGGGTCCCTGGGGAGGGAGAGGCTGGCTCAAGGTGACAGCAATGTGCACCCATAGTAAGCAGGGGGGCAGGGACCCCCCTTTGTCTACACAAACTCCCCTTGCTTGAAGTTGCCCTTTCTCAGCCCCAAACCAGGTGTGGAACCACCTGCACCCCCACCTTCTTGCCGTATCTTCACTGTGCTGGAGACCTTGATTTTCTCTCCGTCCCGAAACCACTCGCCCTTCACATCCCCATGTGACACCTCGCAGGTGAAGACTGCGTTGTCTCCCTCCTGCACCTGGACGTCCTGCAGCTCCTGCACAATGTGGATCTGGCGCTCTGCGGGTAATGGACAGGGTACCAGGGGAGCCAAGGATGAGGAGAGCAGGCAGCGTAGGGTTTGGGGGTGTGCACGCTGCTGGCAGCTGAGTGACCGTACCCTGGACGTGCAGCATGGCAGAGGCCCGGCAGTCACCTGCATCGCAGGTGTAGCTGCCAGCGTCAGTAAGCTCGCAGCGGCTCAGCTGCAGGATGCGGCGCCGTCCCGCTGAGTAGATGCGGCAGTTGGGCCCTGGCCGCAGCTCCTGTCCATCCTGCATGAGGGCAAACAGGCAGCACCACACTGCTTTGGTCCTCTGCTCTGTCTGCACCCCTGGCAGGGAGGGCAGCGGCCAGGGGACAAAGCAAGGAGGAGGACATGGCTAGGTGCTGCTGGAGGGGATTGGGGTGAACATTCACCTTGAACCATTTCACCTCTGCATTGGGGCGAGACAGCTCACACTCGAAGCTGGCGACTCCTGTCTCTGGGACCCCCAGGTCTCGTGGGACCCTCACCATAGTGACTGGAGGCTCTGAGGAGGCAGGACACAGGACAGGAAGGTTTGGTAGGACAAAGGCATGGACTTGGGGCTGCAGCAACAGTAGCTGCGGCTGGGGCATTTCACCGTGGGGTGACAGTAGCACTACCCATGGGCACGCACTCATCAGTGGTGTTCCAGCTGGCTCTGGGCCCAGACCCTCTCTGGGTGTCCCCATTGCTCAGCTCACATCTCCTCTCTGAGGACAGGGCGACACTTGCCAGCATGCTGTCACCCCTGTCCAGGACAGGGGGACACATGTGCCCAGGGTGGCCCAGCTCAGCCTTGGTGTCTCCCCAGTACAGAACAGCTGCAGGTCAGACAGCGCCAGTGCCACACAGCCCCCAGCCTGCCCCAGGGACCCTACCCCGCACACGCAGGTGGGCGCTGCAGCGCAGACTGTCAGCAGTGAAGGTGACGGTGCCTGTGTCTTCCAGTGCAAGCCTCTCCAGTGTCAGGCTGTGCCCGCAGCCTGTGGCGCTGATCCGGCACGTACTGCTGGGCTTCACCCGGATGCCATCCCGTGTCCAGACCCCAGTCACGCCAGGGTGAGACAGCTCCAGGTGAAAGGTGGCTGTCTCCTTCTCAAAGGTCTCCACATCCGCCAGTGGTGTCCGGATCGACACCTTCCGGGCTATGAAGGACCCATGTCTGTGAGTAGGTGTCTGCTCCACCACAGAGGCCCTGGCTTCCCAGTCTGTGCTTGCTGGAGCGATCCTCTAAATCCAGGTGTTTGTACCAGACTCCCACTCCTCGCCACACACTGACCTCTCTGCTTGACCACCCCTTCCAGCCAAGTACCAGCTCTGCCCACATGCTCCCATAGCAGCAATTAGGTGCCCTCCCTGTCCCCGTCCCCATCCCCATCCCCATCCCCATCCCCATCCCCATCCCCATCCCCATCGCCTTCCATCCCCGTCCCCAGCCTGGTACTCACGCTCCACGTGGAGCTTGGCCTGCGTGCGGTCGTGCAGGCTCTCGCAGCGGTACGTGCCGCGGTCAGCAGGGCCGAGGCAGCGGATGGTGAGGGTGCGCCGGCACCCTGACTCCTGCAGCAGGTACTTGCTGCCCGACTGAAGGAGAATGCCCTGCTTCAGCCACTGCACCTCGGCAGCCTCGTGGCTCACCTCCACCTCCAGGCACACGTCCCCCTGCTCCTCTGCCACCACATCCTGCAGCTTCCGCATGAACAGCACCTGTGCCTCTGCATGGCCCGTGTGCTGGGTCAGCAGCTGGCCCCAGGGCTGTGTCTTGGGCTGAGCCCCAGCTTTCTCCTTCCCCCTCACCTTGTACACTCAGCCGAGCTGTGCTCACCAGCCCCTCGGCGTTGGCTGTCACGGTGCCTGCATCACCTGTCTGGCACTGCTGGAGGGTGAGGCTGTGGCACAGCCCACTCCTTGTCACCAGCAGCCGCTCACTGGGGACCACTGGCTGGCCATTTAGCTGCCATGTCACAGCCACATCTTCGGGGGACACCAGGCACTTGAAGGTGGCATCTTCCCCCTCCAGCACTGTCAGGCTCTGCAGCTCCATGATGATCTCCACCACCCTGGGGACTACAGCCGGGTTGTCAGGGCACAACATCGGGGACCCCCTGTCCTGCAGAGATGCTGAGCACTCCTGCAATCCTGACATCACTGTGTCAGCATCCCCACCACCCCCATGGAACAGGAATCCCGGAGGTGGTGGAGAAGCCTTTGGCTCACCCTGCACCGTCAGCGTCGCCAGTGTCTGGTCATCGTTGGACTCGCAGCAGTACTCGCCGGCATCCCCGGGCTCCACGCGGCTCAGCACCAGCGACCGCTCCCGTCCCTCTGCCGTCATCTGCCGGCGGGGGCCGGGCGCCAGCACCCGCCCGTCCTTCCGCCACACCACGTCGCCCCGCGCCTTGCAAAGCTCGCACCACAGCACCACCCGCTCACCCTGCCGCGCTCGCACGTCCGACAGCCCACGCAGGAACTTCACCCGCAGCTCTGCACAGTCAAACCCCCCATGTCAACACCCGCTGCCACTGCAGGGGGATCCCCGAACACCCCCACTGGCCCCCTGCCGCCCACCTCGGACGTTCACGTCGAACTGCATCTGGTCGTGGGGTGAGCGGCAGGTGTAAGTGCCAGCGTCCTCCATGGCCACATTGTGGATGATGAGGCTGTGCACGCGGCCATCCCGGCGCAGCTCGCAGCGCTCGTCGGCCACTGCCGCCTGCTGCGGGCCCAGCCAGGTGACATCGGATCGCTCTGTGGAGGTGATGGCAGAGAGCACGGCACTGCCGCCCTCCAGCACCAGCAGCTTCTCCTGCTCCTCTCGTTTGTTCACGAACAGCACGGGTGCCTCTGCCGGAGGAGCACTGAGCTCAGCTGTGCCCCTGCCAGTGGCACCAGCATGGGATGGGGGTGCAAAGCATCCCGGCGTGAGGCAGGCTGAGACTGCTCCTGCCCCTGGCATGGGCGAGGGACACCTCCAGGCTCACCTTTCACACGCAATGTGAAATGCACCTCATCATCACCGGCGTCGCAGAGGAAGATGCCACCATCACCCAGCTCCGCTTGCTTGATGGTGAGGCTGCGCGTGGGACCCTCGCTGCACACCAGCAGCCGCCCACCTGAGCACAGCGTCTGTCCATCCTTCTGCCACTGCACTGCTGCTGTCTCCGGGGACAGCCGAGCCACCAGTGTCACACTGTCCCCCTCCTGCACCTCCAGCGGGCTCTGCACCTCCTCCTTGTTGACAATGCATACAGGCTGGGCTGAGGGGCACAGGGGACAAGGCATGGTTTAGGGATGTCCCCACAGTGTGGGGCAGTGCAGGGATAGGACTGCTGCAAGTGGAGAGGTGATCCCTCAGAGAGTCACTGTGGGGCAGAAGGGCAGTGGGGTTGGCTCGGGATCATGGTGGGACCAGACAGGGATCCCAGAGGGGCAGGCATGCAGGCTGGAGGGGTCTGGCAGCTCAGAGTTCTCTCAGGGAAGGAATGGCAGCAGAGCCCATCACTCTTCCATCACTCGCTGTACAGGCAGCACAGCTGCCATGTTGACACCATTAATTTCATTGTACCTCCCCTTCCAGAACACCTTGCTGGGGAGCTGGGGCACCCGCCTGCAACAGGCCCCCTATCACCCTGCACAGCCCTCCATCTCCAGCTGATAAGGGTTCAGGCTGAGCTCAGCCTTTGGCAGCCAAAGCAGGAGGAGCGGCGCCTGGGAGCCAGCCAAGGCTAAATTTAAACAGCCCCTGGCTGGGGGACGCAGCAGGGACATGTCTCGCCACAACCCTGACATGTCTCTTTCTAACCAACGGTTCCTGTAGGGTTGAGGACAGGGTTCCCACCCTTCCCTGCCATGCTGCCACTCTGGCCTCTGCATCAGCAAGGTCACAGAGGCTTTCCCTCCCCTTGCCCAGGTCTATGGCATGATCCCACCATTCCGGGGGTCCCTGGGGTTCTGAGCCAGCTCACCCGACACCTCCACATTTGTCACCATGCGGTCGCTGGCAGCATAACAGACGTAGCACCCTGCGTCGCTGGGCTGTGCCCCACTGATGGTGAGCTGTCTCAGCACTCCATGGGCCTCAACCTGCACCCGTTCACCTGGATACACCTCCTGGCCATTCCGGAGCCAGCGCACAATGGCATCGGGCCGGGAGAGCTCACAAGCCAGCACCAGGTCTTCCCCGGCCACCAGGCAGCGATGTACCGCGGTGCCCGTGCTGCCCACGATGGTTACTGGTGGCTCTGGGACTGGAGAGATGGGCTGTCACCACAAAAGCAGCCTGTGCTGGGTATTGCAATGGCCAGATCCTGTCCAGACTCCTCTGGCTGCAGCTGAGCAGCATAGGGGTTTCCACAGGGCCACCACACAGGTACAGGCCTCTCCCTATGTGACCCCCACCAGCCTCCCTGTGCTCACTGCCACCCAGCCCAGCCTCACACCACCTTGGCAGTAGCCACAGACCCACCTCAGTCCTCTCCCCCTGGCCATCCCCACCGGGACCTCCTGCTCACCTTCTACAGTGATGAAGAAGATGATATTGTCATCACCGGTGTCACAGAGATACTCCCCAGCATCCCTACCAGTGGCACCCAGGATCATGAGGGATCGGCGCACCCCGTCCTCCTCCAGCCGCACATGACCCGTGTCCTGCAGCTTCTCCCCGTCCTTGTACCACTTCACCTCCCCATGGGTGTGCGAGAGGTGCACCTCCAGCACCAGGTCTTCCATGGCCCGGCAACGCCGGTGGATTGGCAGGACATCCTTCTCCAGGATCCTGACCAGCGGATCTGCAGCGTCCAGCAGCAACAGAGCTGAGGTCTCTGGGGTTTGTGCACCCAGCACTCCAGACCAGGCTCTTCCCTAGCCTCATGCTCACCCAAGACTTGGATGGTGAAAGTCACTGTGTCATTGGCGGTGTCACAGGTGTATTTTCCAGAGTGCTCAGCTTGAGCAGCAGGGATGAGCAGCCGGCGATGGGCACCTTCCTCCTCCAGGACGAGGCTGCCCCCAGCCTCGAGCCTGACACCTTCCTTTGTCCAGCACACGGGTGCATCCGCACGGGACAGCTCACAGCACAGTGTCACTGTCTCCCCCGAGGACACCATCATGACAGGGACAGGTCTGCAGGGCTGCAGGATCCTCACCGGAGGCTCTGCAGGTATGGCATGTCTGTGATACAAAGCAGCGCAGGGACAACACAGCCCTGGGCACTCCTCTGCTGCCAGCCCCAGGTGAGCACCTGTGCTGGGTAGCCCAGTGGATGGGCATCCACTGGTGGCCAGAACCATATCAGCACCTCCACTGACCTGACACCTTGACATCGAAGGAGACGGCCTCGTCCTTGGTCTCACAGATGTACTCGCCTGCATCCTCCGCACTGCTCTTGGGGATGAAGAGACAGCGCCAGGCCCCCTCCACCAGCAGCAGCAGGTTATCAGTCTCATCCACCTCCAACCCATCCTTGAACCAGTGCACCAGAGCATCCGGCACAGAGAGCTCGCACCGCAGCTCCACACACCCTGGTGCCTGAACCAGCAGCTCCAGTGAGCGCTGTGGAGGGTGCAGGATCCTCACTGGTGGCTCTGTTGGGGATGTGGAGGAAGGGTGTGAGACGTGCTCGCTGCTTTGCTCCTGGCTCTGATGTCTCTATTCCTGTGTTGCCTGTGTTCCTGTCCCCATGGGGCCATATGGAAGCTACATCCTCTCACCCCAGTGCAAAGAGGTCGGAGCAGCTCAGGGGCAGGGGCAGTGGGCACACAGATGCGGCCACACACCCTCCTCCACAATCCTGAGGGCAGGGAGCAGAGCTGGGGACCCCAGAGCACAGAGCTGGGGAGTGCTGCCCTTTCCAGGATGTCCCTACTGTGCCACCAACCTGCCACCAAGATGGAGTAGGAGACAGATGCATCTCTGGCATTGCAGACGAACTCCCCTGTGTCCTGCATCTGGGCACAGGGCAGCACCAGCCGGTACCGCAGCCCCTCCTGCTCCAGCACCAGGGTCTCGCCCACCTTCACTTCTTCACCGTCCTTGTACCAGCGCACCGGAGACACTGGGCGGGACAGCTGGCACCACAGCTCCACACGCTGCCCGACCATGTAGGAGTGGCAGGCCTCCTTGTTGGAACTGACGATCCTCACTGGTACCTCTGCTGGGGACATGGCAGGGCTCAGGTGTGGTGCTGGGTGAGCCCCATGTGAGGACAGGAATGCCCTGGGCAGCTCACCGCTCACGAGCACCCTGAAGCTGGCAGCATCGTCCCCGGCATGGCACGTGTACACCCCTGAGTCAGACAGTGCGGCCTCAGCGATGTGCAGCCTCTGAGAGCATCCCTCTGAGCAGACAGCCAGGACCTGGGTTGGGACCACGGCCTCGCCATCCTTCAGCCAGCGGACAGGGGCATCTGGAGGGGACACCTGGCACTCCAACACCAAGGGCAGCCCTGCCAGCACCTCCCGGAGCTGCTGTGCTTCCGGCACTGGGGTGAGGCAGATCTTCAGGGCTGAGAGGACCAAGACCTCGTGTCACTTGGCCTCCCATCCTACCTGCCCTTGGGCAGTGGCTGTGGCTATCCCAGCCCTGCAGTGCTGATAGCTGCAAGCTGAGGGAACAGCAGGGCTGGGGTGTGAGGTGGCATCACCCAGAGGCAAGCAGCTGATTGTGCTCTGGGGTGTAGAGGGGCAGTGTGGTGCAGGGGTCTGGGAGGAGACAGACCAACTTGTATGCCCCTGGCCACATCCCCTTCCAACCCAGGGGCATGGGCAAGGAACGGCTCGCAAGGAAGTGAGAGGCAGCCGAGGTGCTGAAGCCACAGTGTGAGCAAGGAGCTGGGGCAGAGGGAGAAGGGAGAGAGGGATGTAGGTGTCTGTTGCACCCACCTGTCACGGTGACTGTGTAGAAGACAGAGTCCCCACCAGCGTCGCAGACGAATTCCCCTGTGTCCTGTGGCTGGGCGCAGGGCAGCACCAGCCGGCACTGCAGCCCCTCCTGCTCCAGCACCAGGCTCTCACCTGCCTCCACCTCCTCCCCATCCTTGTACCAGTGCACTGGAGCTGCCAGACGGGACAGCTGGCACCACAGCTCCACACGCTGCCCAGCCACGTAGGTGTGGGAGGCCCCCTCGTTGGAGCTGACAATCCTCACCGGCTCCTCTGTCATGGAGAGACATGGGGCTCAGCCAGGACATAAAGACCAGAGCCAGTGATGGTGGCAGTCACAGCCCTGTGTGGAGTGATGGCTTCCCCACTTGTCGGCTTTAAGGCTGGAAGGCACCACATCATCCACATTCTACATAGCACAAGCTTCTGGACTATCGTGCCTGGGTCTCCCTCTTCTCCTCACCCTTTTACAACCAGGAGGAGCACCAGGCTTTGAACTGGCTGTAAACTGCTGCCGTGCCCTTGCTCCCATAGTACCTGCCCTGCTTTGCCCTGTGGTAGAGCTGAAGGTTGTGGAGGGAGGATGCATATAGGCAAGCCCCAGCACTGATAACCACTGTCCATGGTGTCAGCACCAGCCCCTGCAGCTGCTCTTCCAGGGGGTCCCCTTCCCTCTGCTTGTCTCCCCATTTGGGAGACCACCAGGTGCCAGCTGGTGCTTCTGTCATGGCTCAGCCTTGGCATTTGCTTATACTGTGGCACAGGCATATGGTTTTCTTGCAGCCAGCAGCCCCATTTCTCCAGCTCACCAGGACCCAGGACCCAATTCCAGATTGCAGTCATCACTAAAGTCACCATTAATTGGCTACATAAAATGTATACCATTGCTCACATCGCCCCTCTGAACTGAATCAGAGCTCTAAAGACAGAAGGGCTCTCTGTACAAATTTTAGGTGACCAGCCCTCCTCTCTCCTGGGAGAAGGTCAGGATGCCACCCACACTGGCCTGCCTGGCCATGCACACTGCAGCCAGCCGTAGCTGGCCTGGACTCTGCCATGGATTCTCATCCAGCCCATGGCTCCATGCAGTCACAAGGCACAGCCAGCTCTGGGGCACAATGGTGGACGAGCAGCAACCTGCCCTTCTCACAGCCTGCAGCTGCCCCATGCTGGGCAATCGGGTGGAAGCTTCCCAGACAGTTCCCAGCTGCGATGGCCAGGCCCAGCAGCACACCGCAGCCCCGCAGCGTGTGGGAACAGTGCAGCGCCAGTTTGCAGCGATTAACCTGCTGCACGCTGAGCCTGCATCCGCTCGGCTCCCTGATCAAAAGACTGGCGGCTGCCTCTCTCTCTGGACCTGCTAAAAGCAATCACATTGCTCAAGTGCAGCTGGAGATGCTGAGCAGCACTGAAGTGAGGGCATAATGTGCCAGCCCTCAGCAGGCAGCGTCGCTCTGGCCTCAGCCTCTCACTAATTCTGAGGGAGCTCCAGCGCTCAACAGCTGCTGGAAAACTCAGAGATCCATAAGGATGGCCGGGCTTGAGGCAGGCGGGCTCCATGCCACAGCAGCCCCATGTGGGATAGCTGAGATGCCTTAGGGAAGCCCAAGCGTGCCACAGCAGTGCTTGACTGCAGCAGCCAGCCTGCCACTTGTGCCAGAGAGGTGTCAGCCTGAGCCTCCTGGCACCCAACCCCAGCCCTGCTGGTGACATTGATGTCCAAATCCAGATTGAACCAAGACAGCTTTCCTAAGACCCTTCTGTCAAAGTGATGCAAAGCTGCTCAGCCAAACGGCTGAGCTTCAGCAGATGGTGTTCCCTCTCCCACACTAGGGAAGCAGAGCTTTCTATGCCCCACACTCCCACACAGCACACGACTCCTGCCTCTGCCCAAAACCCACGCTGCCTGTCCTTCCCACTGGCAATTTTGCCTTTATCTCACTAAAATCCCTCCCTTCCTCACCCTCCCATCAGTCATCACTCCACTGACTCTTCAACATCTCTTATCACTCATCCTATCTCCACTCCTACATGCTTGGCCATCAACTTTGGCCATGTGTTAACACCACAGTGAGGCTTTACCGCTGTGGTCACACCACCTTTCAACTGTGCTTTAGCTCTGCCCCTGGTCGCCTTCCTGTGGTTTCGGGGTGTGGATTTCGGGGCCAGCAAGGGGAAGCCTTTCACTTGCTTTCAGCTTTCATTATCCTCTGCCAGCTGACAATGCCAGCAACCGCCCCACGGCCGGGACAGCCACCACGGGATGCTGAGCCCTGCTCCCACCCAGCAAACACTACTCAGCCATCAATCTCCAGGCAACTGCTTATTTTCAGGTCAGCAATTAACGCTGTCCATCAGAGCAACGACCAACCATGAGTCACCCCACACCAGGTGTTGGGCCCACTATTTTTAGGACCTTGGAGGAGGGCTTGGTTACTAGCCATGGCAGAGGTCTGGCAAACACCCTGGTGTGCAGGTGCTGGGTGCTCTTGTGTGCTTTAGTGCTTTGGACAGGCAGAGTGAGCTGCTCCCTCTGGCAGCCAGAGTGCCTCAAGGACCCCAGCTGACCAGCCAACCAAACTGCTGGTGAGCACCTGGCACGAGCATGTTTGACAAGTATCCCATCGCAGCAAGTCACAGCAATTCTGACAGCAGCACACGCGCTGTGGCATCCTGCACCGGCAAAGAAAGTCCCTGAGCACCCACCAGCCCTCCTGCATCACACCCACCTGCCACAGTGATGGTGTAGAAGGCAGAGTCCCCACCAGCATCACAGACGAACTCCCCTGTGTCCTGTGTCTGAGCGCAGGGCAGCAGCAGCTTACAGCGTGGCCCCTCCTGCTCCAGCACCAGGTTCTCACCCACCTCCACCTCCTCTCCATCCTTGTACCAGCACACTGGGGCTGCCGGGCGGGACAGCTGGCACCACAGCTCCACACGCTGCCCAGCCACGTAGGTGTGGGGGGCTTCCTCGTTGGAGCTGATGATCCTCACCGGCACCTCTGCCAGGGATAATGTGGGCCTCAGCATGACTGGCTGCAGCTTTCAGCCACATGGTGGGGGTAAGAAGCAGGGCAGGAGGACTATCAGGAAGTAGGGACCAGGCTCCCACACACAGTCCCCAGCTCACCGGTCACGGTCACCACGAAGCTCACGGCATCATCCCCAGCATCACAGGTGTACACACCAGCGTCTGAGGGACACGCTGAGCGGAGGAGCAGCCTCCGCACACAGCCTTCTGCCTGCACTGCGATAACGTCATCCAGGGGCACGGCCTTGCCATCCTTCAGCCAGCAGACAGAGGCATCCGGGGTGGACACCTGGCATTCCAGCAGCACAGGCATCCCTGCTGGCACTTCCCGGAGCCGTTCAGCCTCAGACACTGGGGCGATGCGGACCTGTGGGGCTGAGAGACATTGTGGAGGGGTGAGAAGCATCCTCCAGCATGACAGCCCCTGCTGCTGGGGTCTTGGTTGGACCCCAGGGTGAGTGCCCTGATCACCTTGCACATGCAGGATAGCTGTGTCCCGTACACCACCAGACACGAAGGTGACCTGGGCCCCACTGTCAACCAGTCGTGCTCCCCGGATCAACAGCGAGTGCTCTGTCCCATGGCGCTGTACACTGCACCTGCCACCTGCATCCTTCTCTTCACCCAGCCTGGCACTGTTGAGGAACCAGGATCCATGCACCGCGGCTGACAGCTCCAGGGAGAATTGCGCATCCTCGCCGTCCCACACCCACGCGTCCTGCAGACCCCTCTCCAGACGAGCTGCTGGGGCTGGAGCACAGTCAGACTGAGCCTCAGTGGCACTGACTATCAGCATACCATGGCATGACATCCCAGCTTTTGCCTGTCTCCTCACCAAGATGCACAGATCCAGGGAACTCCACAGGGCTGCTCCTGCCGTGCTTGTTGGCGGCAGAGATGCGGAAGCAGTAGTCGGCCTCGCGAGGCACGCTGTCGCCCAGCACCCGCACGCAGCTGGGCAGGTCAGTGGCAAGGCACTGCACCCACTCCCCCCCCGCTGCCTCCCGACGCTCCAGCAGGTAGCGGCTGGCGGGGCGGAGGTGGGCGTCAGGTGCGGGACACCAAGTAAGCAGAGCCGTGTTGCTCTCCACCACGCTCATCTCAGCTGCCACAGGTGCGCTTGGAGGGTCGTGCTTCACACCTGCAAGTCACAGCCCAGGTTGCCTGCTTGGGGATGGAAGCAAGGCTCCAGGTGGGGTGGCAGAAGGGCTGAGTGGGGATACACAGCCTGTTTCTTTGGGGATTCTCTCTCTGATGGAGAAGATGGTCTTGCTCCCATGTATCATGCTGCTGCGTACAGGGTTTGTGAGTGCCAGCGAGGCTGAGATCTTGGAGCCCTGCTCAAAGCCCCCTTCCCAGAAAACACATCGCAACATCACATCCCCACATTTTGGGTGCCTATTCCATCTTCCCTTCTGTATAACCCCCCCATGAACAGGCAGGAGAGAGGACACAGGATGCCTTTAAGCCAGGAGCTTACACTTGACTCGGAGCTGGGAGGATGTCTGCGACTCCCCGACAGTGAAGGAGATGATGCCCGCGTCCTGGCGGGTGACGTGCACCAGCACCAGGAGGTGTGTCCTGCTGAAGCTCTTAAGAACGGTACGGGGTGACTCCCGCAGCTGTAGCCCATCCCGGCTCCAGCAGCTCCCCTCTACCACATCCCGTGTCTCCACACAGAAAACTGCATTCTCCCCCTCCATCACATCCAGCTTCCGTGGCAGCCGCTTCACAATCACCCCTATGGGAAGAGATATATGAGGGCCAGGTAGGGATGCTGGGGATGGGCTGCGGGATGGCTCTTTGAGGTGGGAGAAGAGGAGGAGGAGGTTGAGGAGGGGCAGCAGCAGGCACCAGCCAAATGGAGGGAAGGCAAATGCAGGGGGCAGTGGAGACCCTGGCAAGGAGGGGAATAGGAAGGCAAAGCTGTGCTACCGGAGACCTGACCCTCACCTCGGACAGACACCTCAGCAATGCTGCGCCCTTTGTCCTTCATCTGGCAGAGGTAGATGCCGTCGTCATCGATGCGAGCATCGCGGATGGTCAGGCGCCGCACCAACCCTTGCTCCTCCATCACATACTTGTGACTGGGCTGCAGCTCCCTGTCCTCCAGGTACCAGGAGGTGGGGATGGTCTCCAATGGCACCTGGCACTCCAACACTGCATCCTCCCGCTCTGCTACCTCCACGTCTGCCAGCTGCACCTGGAACCGCAGCCGGTGCTCTGCCACAGGAAGAGACAGGAGCTTAGGGTGTGTGGGGTACAGCACCCACTGTCAGCCCTTCCCTCAAGGTATTCCCAGCTCACAGAGCACCGAACCCTTGGCCTTCCTTTGCCCTCTCCTTTGGCTTGTGTGAGAAAGACACTGTTTTGACAAGCACATCCCCCAGAGCAGGGAGAACCAGGGCACAGCCTGGGGAGACCCAGGGATGCCCCCAGTATCTCAGCAGGGAGTTTTGGGGGATGCAGGAGCGTGGAAGCCAGCATACTGCAGCAGGCATCTCAGTGGAGGGGAGCAATGGGGTGTAGTCAGGGGCTGCACCAGTTACTGGGTAACCCCAGCCATGGGCTGTCACCAGTTGGCTGGATGGCTTGGGGGGAATTGGGCTGCTGCCAGTGCAGACTGTTGGAGCTGTGCCCTGCAGGGCTGCCTGCCAAAATCACTCAGCACTTCCAGGGGAATTTGTCACCTAGGCACTGTCCCCCTTCCCTGTTTGTGGCTGGACACCTGCAGCCACCCCGAGAAGCCACCCCTCTGCAAGGAGAGAGAGACACGGAGCAGGACACAGCTTCTGGAGAAGCACAGCATCCCCTGCTTCCAGCCCACAGCTCAGTCCTGAGGAGCCTGGGATGACCCTGGCTGCACAGGGCAGGAAGGAGCCCAGACATGCTGGGCTCCCACAGAGACAAAATTCCCTGAGCCCCCCAGAGCCTGGCCGCCTCTGACACTCCCTGGACATGTTCCTACCTTTCACCTGGAGCCGTACTGCGCTGAGGGTCTGGCCAGCAGTGTTGGAAGCAGTGCACATGTACAGCCCCTGGTCCTGGGGTTTGCAGTACAGCACCTTGAGGATGAAGTAGCCCTCCCGGTCCTCGTAGATGAGATGCCTGCGGCCAGGGGCGAGGGGCTCACCATCTTTCTGCCAGACAATCTCCGGCTTGGGCTTGCCAGTAACATAACAGCGAAACTTGGCGTGCTTCCCCGCACTCACGGCAAACGCTTTGGCCCCTGGCACCCTGGCTGGCACTACACCATTGGGCACCCAGGTCTCTGGTCCCACGCGCTGTCCCGCTGCGTGCCGCTGCCACCGTTGCCGCTCCGCCAGTGCGTCGGGACCGTCAGCAGGGGAGCCATTGGGGAGCCTGTCCAGCAGCGCCTGGGGCTCGACCAGGAGCACGGCAGCAGCCAGGGCCTCCTGGGAGCCACTGCGTGCCCGGCAGACATACACTCCCCCATCCTGGGGCCGGGCACTGAACAACTTCAGGAAGTGCCAGTTCTCTGGTTTCTGCCCTACTGCAAAATGTCTGCTCTCAAAGAGGTCAGAGAGCTTGTGCCCGTCTTTCTCCCACTCCAGCACCGGGCAGGGCTGCCCAGACACCCTGCAGGTGAACATCACATCCTCCCCCCGGCACACCCGCATGGACGAGGGGGCAATGAGGAAGGCAGGTGCCACACTGCCTGAGCATCCTTCTTCCTCTCGGGGCTCTGCTGACTCTACCCTGAGTGTGGTGGCAGCATAAGTCTCGCCAACACTATTCTTGGCCCTGCAGACGTAGAGTCCACTGTCCTGGGGGGTGGCACAGGACACCAGCAGGCTGTACAGTTCCCCTTTGGACTCCATATGGAAACGGCCTGAGGGCTCGATGGGGTTCTTGTCCTTTTCCCAGAGGATGCTTGGCTGGGGATCACCCATGATCTGGCAGCTCAGGACCACATTGGTGCCACTTTGGACTGTGAAGGCACGTGGATAGGCCAGGAACCTGGGGGCTCCCCCAAACCCCTCCATCACCACCTCCCCAGGGTCACGGCAGGCAGCTGGCTGGAGCAGCAGTAGGGACCATCAGCCTGGGGGGATGTACAGACAGACTAGAGTGGGGGTTCAGGATTCATCAAAGAGACTCATGACTGTGGAGCTCCCCACCATGAGACCAAAATCCCCAGCATGGACGCCCTGCTTCAGGAGCATCATCCTCTTTCAGAGCAGCACAGCCCCACTGGATTTGCTGCCGTGTCACCCAAATCACCCATTTCCCAGCTCAGGGCAGTAGAAGGGGTGACAAAAGGTGGCTCTTTGCACCTCGAGGGGCTGAGACACTCACAGCCTGTCCCAGGGTTGCGAGGGGACTCTAGTTCCAGAGGGGGGGACCCCTGCCTAGACAGGGAGCATAGGCGGCTGCTTGCTGAGTGCTGGGGCTGAGGGACAGCGGAGGCAGAAGGGCCCCCCCCACCCCGCCCGCCCCTTCCCCACCCGCCAGGCATTCGCATTCCTGCAGTATCGGGTGGTGGCAGAGCCGCATTCCTGCAGCATCTGGGCCGGCTCAGCGGGCAGGTGCTGACACGGGGCTGTCACGGGCGCGAGGCTGGATCCGGACACTTCCTCCCAGATTTGGGTGGGCAGGGAAGCCCCTGTGCCGGGCGGCCGCCCCACAGGGCCGTGCCCTGGGGCAAAGTGGGGCTCTGCCAGGAGCAGATTCCCCCTTCCAGAGAGTAGTCCCACAGGCAGGGTCCAGCCCTTGTGTACTCAAAACCACAGCTGGAAATCATCAGCCCCAGGAGCAAAAGGAAAGCCAGGCAGGTGTGTCCTGCTTTTGGAAGGCACTGCCTCCATCCCCCGGCTTTGTGGGTAACCGTGCCCAGCATCAGGGGCGGGAGCAGAGCATGGTGCTCTGTGCCTGCCCCTGGTGAGTGCAGCCCAGCCTCTGCCCGCACCATGGCTGGGACTGGGGCAGGGTCGTCTCTGACTTGCTCAGGCAGGGGGAGGGGAAACAAAAATACTTCTTGAATGAGCCAGAGGGTAGGAGAGGGCTGGTCCCGAAGGAGAGACAGGGACTGTGGCCAGCTTCTCCTCTCAGAGCCCTAGTCCTGGGACAGTGCACACATTCAGAGCCATCTCCCCATCCACACATGCCCCTGACCCATGGGCCACCCCACAGCAGCTCCTTTGGACACAGATGGATGACTCTGATGGCTCGGCCGCACCACTGCACCCTTCAACCACTCCTTTTCCCAATGACCCTGCTCCAGGCAGCCCCCCAGCCCAGTCCCCTGCCCCGCTCATGTACCTCGCTCTTCCACCTCTCTCCTGTGTCTCTCAGTGCCGGGACCCAGATCCTGCTGCTTCCTCCAGCTCTGCTCCTGGGTGTCAGTGCGCAGGGACCAAATGTTACAAATGCCTGCAGCTGCTGTCCCCAAAAATACCCTCTGATGACACGTGGGGTTGATAAGAGTGAGCCTGCTCCATTCAGCGCCTCGCCGAGGCTGGGCTGGCCTACCTATGTATAGCAGCGCAGCAGGAGCCACCCCAGAGAGCTGGGGTGCTGCAGGCCTGGCTGTGCCTCTGTGCTGGCTCAGCCAGCAGCGAGAGACCACGTGCCCTGTGGAGAGAACGGCATGGGGTGCATGGTGCGGGGTGAATGGTGTGTGGTACACTGAGCTGGACACCAGACTGCAGTGAGACGGGATACGTCACACAGGACATGCTTCACAGGGTGGGATGTACTGCACTGGATGCTGCATGAGATGCCAGGCTGTATTGGATGGGATGTGCAGGACACTGAGCTGCCGGAGGCACAGAGGGATGCATAGGCTGCCCACCATCCACAGGGCAGGCAGGGTTAATGGATAGGGAACACCTGGCACTGTCCCCTCAGGCACTGGTGAGAGGAAGGGCACTGGGTCTCCTTACAGCCTATGCCTCTCCTGCAACTCCCACCCTGTGAGTCAGCCCATGGCTAGACAGCCCAAACAGCACCCTACGATCTTTCCCCTGGACCTGCTGCAGGGTCTCCAGCTGGCCTGGCTCTGTCTCACCTGTTCTTCTCTTCCTGAAGCTGGGCCAGCCTTCCCCTGACCCAGGTAGAGCAGGGACCTTTTGCCATCCCTCTTGCTTCATGTCCCCAGGACCTTGGCAATCACCAGACTGTCATGGAGA
The DNA here is from genome assembly GCA_013398955.1 of Callaeas wilsoni. Taxonomy (NCBI): domain Eukaryota; kingdom Metazoa; phylum Chordata; class Aves; order Passeriformes; family Callaeidae; genus Callaeas; species Callaeas wilsoni. The sequence continues at coordinate 8,254 of VWPU01018804.1, read as the reverse complement.
TGCCACAATCACCCCACCCCTCAGCTTGCCATTCCCAAGGCCCCATCCTCACATTTTGCCTGCCCTGGGGACTGCCACCTGCAAAGTGCCTCCCCCCATGCCAGAGCCTCAAAGGGCTCTGATCCCCACCAAGTCCTTGCCCAGATTTCCCTGCTATGCGCAAGTCCTGTCACTTCCCACCAACTCCTCTGAAGCCTTAGATCTCCAGCTCCTCCTCCGTGGGGGGCATCCAGCATTAGCAGCTGCAAAGCTCACCCAAGGTACCCCCTCCATCCCTGCCAGCGTACAAAAGCCTTCCTGGCAGCACCCTGCCCACAGCCCGGCCTCCTCAGCCCCACGCACCCACTGCTCCCAGCAGCATCCCTCACACACACCCCTTTGCCCGGGCGCCGGCCCCCCCCCCAGACCACACTGTCCTTGCAGTCCTCGCATTCCAGACGTCTCAGCGCTTTCACAGCGCAGAGATAATATTCACGGCGAGCAGACGTTTGCGTCAGTGTCAGATAGATCTCAATGCCACCCAGCCCCAGGGGGAGCGCAGAGGGCAGACGGGTTGGGTAGGCAGGCAGAAGCCCGCGGCAGAGCGCCCCGAGCCACCACCCTGCTGTGTGCTCCATGGTCATGCTGCTCCTCCTGCACCTGCTGCCTGCCATGCTGCCCACCGCCGCCCTGGCCAGCTGCACTGGGGCAGGTGCTGACCGGCAGCTCATCCTGGCCAAGGTGCGGGCTCGGGTGCTGGAACATCTGAGTCCCCCCCTTCTCCAGGAGGAGCCACAGATGGAAGCAAGGAGGGTACACCGGAGAGATGTCCTTGAAAACACGGAAACGGAGCCAGAGGAGCTGGAGGACACCTCTCAAGTGATCTTATTCCCTGCCACAGGTGAGAATATCCTGATGAAATGAAGAGGGCAGAAGGGTGAAGCAGGGTGGGGGTTTGGAGCGATGCAGATGCTGAAGAATGGAGAGGCTGATGTAGTGGTCTGTGGGAGAAGGTGAAGAAGGTATGCCAGGCTGGGACATGGACATGAGTGAGATTTGGTGGAGAGCCAGGAGACGGAATGGTATGGCAGGCAGGGACAGGCAGAACAGCCCAGGACAGACAGCAGAGGGACAGGCAGCACAAGAGGGTGCTGAGAAGCTGGGAAACAGCTGGCTAGGCAGGATGCAGAGACATGGGGAGGGCTGAGGAGCAGGTTGGAATAGGGTGGGATGCTAGGGAATGGGGCAGGATACTGGAAAGTCGGTTGGGATACTAAGGGACAGGGAAGGATGCTGCAGGATAGGGCAGGATGGCCAGCTATAAAGTACAACAGCGGGAGATGGGGCAGAATGCTGGGAGGTGGGTTAGGATGTGGATGCTGGGGAAAGGGGGCAGGATGACCTACTATGAGACAGGACTGGGAGATGGGCCAGGATGCTGGGGGATGGTCAGGATGCGGAGGACGGGAGAAGGGGACAGGATGACCAGCTGTGGGGCTGAATGCTGGGGGACAGGGCATGATATGGACTCTGGGGGAAAGGGGCAAGATAACCAGCTACGGGGCAGGATACTGGGGGACAGGGGTGACAGTAATGGACCAGCCTAGGGCACAGCAGGGATCAGCTGTGGGGCACAGCACAGAAACTGCTGCACAGCACTAGACATCAGCTACCCTGCACCCTGCCACAGCCTATGCCAGCAGCCAGGTGCCCTACCAGCACTCCAGGGATGTCTGCAACATCCCACTTGCTATCTGGCATTGGGGATTCTTCCCAGGTTTGGGCGCACACCCTGATCATATTTTCCCCCCCACAGATGTTCCCTGTGAGCCCACACAGCCAGACAAGCTGCTGGAGGAAGAAGGGATTTTCACCTACCTCTTCCAGCCCTCGGCACACACCCTGAGCCGTGTGGTGACTTCTGCCCAGCTCTGGTTTTACACTGGCCCCTCGGCTGCCCCCAACCACTCTATCCCTGACGTGCTGACACTGTCGCCTCAGGGCCGGGTGCCGGTGACAGCCACGGTGGAGCAGACACCCGAGCACTGGACAGTGTTTCACTTGGCCCCGGTGCTACTGCCCCAGCTCTCGCAGCCGCTCTTCGTGCTCCTGGTGCGCTGCCCTGGCTGCCCCTGCCTGGCCGAGGGGGACAAGATGCCCTTCCTGGTGGCCACCACCCGGCCCAAGGGCAGTGAGAGAGCTCGTCGCTCTGCCATGCCCTGGTCCCCAGCCGCCCTGAGCCTGCTGCAGCACCCATCCGAGGAGCTGGCTGCCCACACCAACTGTCGCCGGGCTTCCCTGAACATCTCCTTCGAGGAGCTGGGCTGGGACAAGTGGATCGTGCATCCCAGCAGCTTTGTTTTCCACTACTGCCATGGGAGCTGTGCTGCAGGCCACGGGCTGAGCCACCGGCTGGGTGTGCAGCTCTGCTGCGCTGCCCTGCCCGGCACCATGCGCTCCCTGCGCGTCCGCACCACCTCCGACGGCGGGTACTCCTTCAAGTACGAGACGGTGCCCAACATCCTGGCCCAGGACTGCACCTGTGTCTAAGGCATCCTGCAGCCCAGCCCCAGACCGTGCTCCCACCCAAGAGGAGCTGCTTTCCCAGTGGAACCCTGGCCACTGGGATGGGGTAGTTTGGCTGTACCACCCTCCCCTGCACGAGCCAGATTTTTGGGCTGGCCCAGGTACCATCACACTGCCAGACTTGCCCTAGGGCCAGTCCCAGCTCTGAGCAAATCAGGGCATGGTGGGGCAGGAATAGGCACAGCCTATGGAAAAGGCATCACTGCCCTGGCAATGCCAGGCTGCTGTCTGCCACCAGATTAGCCCTCATCCCTCCCCACCTGCTTCCCTCCTGCAGTTCTGTGCCCCCACAAAGATTGGTGTCTTGCTTCTGCTGCAGAGTTCAACAGCTTCCCTGTGCTCCAGGCAGGGCCAGGCTGCTGCGACAGGACCAGGATGTGCCTGGGTGAGCCCATGCCAGGACCTCACACTGGTGGCAGGGCTGGCAGCACATGTGACACCACAAGCGAGCCCTCTCCTGGCAGCACAGCTTGTTGGAAAGCTTGATGGGATGAGTGAAATAAACCTTTTCCCTTTACTAAAGCAGCCTAGGAACACCAGCTTCCATCGGAGGCAGCCACAGAGGTGGCATGTGGTTGTGCAACGGGATATGACCTCCCCGGGAGCTTCTAGATGGAGAAATGAGGGGATGGGCAAACACTGTTAGAGGCATCCAGCTCTGATTTGGGGTACCAAAGAGCGGACTGAAGTATACTGGCCAAAATGGGCACAGTGTGGCTGGGTTTGATCCTACCACGGGCAGGGGAGTGCAGAGCAGAGCAACATCCCTTCTGCTCTGGGCAACAGGTTGTGCAGAACGGGGCAGCAGAGGGCTGGGGAGACGTGGGGATGGTGGGAGGATGGGGAGGCAGAGGAAAGCCCCTCATCTGGCCCCTTGACAGTGATAGGGCCAAATAGGAATGTGGCCAGTGCAATCCCTCTCCACCAGGGTGATGAAGGCTGCCCCGGACGCAGCCGCCTCTGCACGGCAGGAACAACTGAGTCACCCTGGGCAGCAAGGAGGTCCCAAGGCACGCACTGCAACGCCAGCCCAGACGCACAGGAGTCCCTTCCCACCCCTTCCTCCCCCCCCCCCGGAATGAGCGGATGCAGCAGTTCAGTACAAAACGTCTTCAGCCTTTACTAATATAGATATTAAAAAAAAAGAAGAAAAACAGAGTGACAATCATTTCCGAGTAAAAAACAAAGCTACAAAAGTCCCCATGTGACCCAGGCTGAGATGATGAGGAATGCTCCACTGGCTCCCGGCCGAGCCCAGCTCGGGGCACCACGTCCCCACACTGTGAGGCCAGGGTCTGGCTCCGTGCAGGGGGTCCCAGCCCTGCAGCCAGAGTGGGAGGAGACAAGTTTTGGTCCAAGGGCCGCCTGCCAGGACAGGGCGGAGGCAGTGGGAAGGACAGCCCCTGACCTCTGCACAGACATTTCCAAGCAGGCCAGTCCCGCAACTCATAGCCCCGTGCCAGGATGCTGCGCAGCATGGTCCCTCAGGCTACAACGTCACTTTCTGGCAGCACAGTGCCACCAGGACCCCTCCCACCCCCTCCAAGAGTCATGCCAGCCCAGCACTCTGTCCCACAGCTTGGCCTAGCCAGTCAGACCCCCAACTTGCTCCCCTAAGTCCCCCACACCTCAGGGGGCAGTACCAAAATCACCAGCACATGCACAGCACCAGCTGGTGCTGCCGTGGGTGGCAGAGGGCATGGGGGCCACAGGGAAGTGTGAGGACAACATGCTGGGGAAAATGGGTGTGGGAGGAGAAAAAGTGGGTGAAACAGGAGATGGGGGGGCACAGGCCCAGAGTGGAGATTGGGATGGAGTATAAAAATGCCAGGGTGCACATGTTGATGACTTTATAAAAACGTACAAAAATAAGATATTCCCTTTTTGAAAATTAAGTAGGAATGAACCCCACGGCCCCCAACCCTTCTGCTGCCCACCAGGACAGGGCTGCCCAGACTGCCCCGCTGGCAGGCATGTGGCATCCTTTGCCCCGTGCTCCTGGCAGGACGCCTATCCCACGGTGGCGGTGGCAGCCACTCCGGCAGACGCTGCTGTTGTCCCTGGCAGCACTCACAGCCCTGTGGGGAGCAAGAAACAGGTTAGCACCCATCCCAGGGGGAAAGGCACCCTCTCTCCAGGGGAGCCTCGGGGCAGCCCCCCATGCCTCCACCCCAGTGGGCTGGATCCATCCTCCTTCCCAGCTCACCCGTGGTCCTGTCGCAGGCGGCGGTTCCCTTTTCATGGGCGAGGTTGAGGCGGTTCTGCTCGGCAGCGATGCCGTTGGCCTCGGGACTGCTGCTGCGGGCAGGACTGGGGGGCCGCGGTGGGGGCTGGAGGTGGAAGGCCACCTCCAGGTGCTCCTGGGCCAGACGCAGGTGCTCACGCAGCCGGTCCAGCTCGTGTACCGGGGGAGCTCCAGCCAGGGCGAAGCGCCCCTGGGCCAGGCTCTCCCGGTAGTCCAGCTTGCTGCTGGTCAGTGGGGCTTGTGGCAGCTCCTTCTTCAGTGAGTGATAGGTGGGTGGGGCGCTGGGGGCTTTCTTGGGGTATTGTGGTGCAGGGCTGTCGCCGGTTGGGAGTGGGGGGCCATCGGACTGGCTCAGGGCATCACGGATGCGCCCCACACCAAGGTGCAAGAGCTCACAGAGGTTGAGGAAGAGGCAGAGCCCACTGACCGCATACATGATGAGGAGGAAGATGGTCTTCTCAGTGGGGCGGGAGACAAAGCAGTCGACAGTGTGCGGGCAGGGGCTGCGGCTGCAGACGTAGGAGGGGCTCACCTCAAAGCGGTACAGCAGGTACTGTCCGAAGAGGAAAACCATCTCCAGCACTGAGCGGCACAGCAAGTGCAGGACATAGGCACGCATCAGCCCGTCCTGCTTGATACGGCGCCGGCCATCATGCTTATCTCCGCCCTCCGGGCTCTTCTCCTTCTCCACCTCGATCTCCTCAAAGATCATGGGGTCTTCTTCGTTATCATCTTCTGCCTCCTCGTAGTCTCGCCCGGCTCCCCGGCGCACCACTGGCATGCGTGCCCGCCGGGCTGACGGTGTCCGGCGCCGCGAGGACTCAGGCATGCGAGCGATGCGGTGCATGGCAAAGCCCAGGTAGAGCACCGACGGCGTCGCCACCATGATGATCTGGAAGATCCAGAAGCGGACGTGGGACAGGGGCGCAAAGGCGTCGTAGCAGACGTTCTCACAGCCTGGCTGCTGCGTGTTGCAGACAAACTTGCTCTGCTCGTCGTAGTAGATGGACTCGCCCCCCACGGCCGTCAGCACGATACGGAAGACAATGAGGACAGTCAGCCAGATCTTGCCCACGAAGGTCGAGTGGTTGTTGATCTCCTCCAGGAGCCGTGTCAGGAAACTCCAGCTCATCCTGACCAGGCAGTTGACTCAAACCCTGCAGGGAAGGGGCAGGCAAACAGGCACTGAGCAAATCCGCATGCACCTCACCAGGACCCTGGAGTCTGCCAGCTGCTAGTCCAGCTCTGTCCTGCTCCCTCTTCCAGCACCAGTGTCCCTTCCCTTACCCACAGATCCACAAACACAGCCCTGCTTGGGAAGCTGCCTCCCCAAAACTTTATCCCCTGCTCAGCACCGCCTCCCTGTGCTCCCATCTGCATCCTGCTCCTGCCCTGCCGCTAGCCAGGTGGGTGGAGGCAACGCGGGGAAAGGCTGGGACGTCCTGGTTGCCTGCAGGGACACGTCTAGGGGAAGAGTGAGCACAGTCACAGCCAGAGCAAACATGTCAGCGTAGGGCAGCACCAGCTGGGGACCATTAGGGGACAGGCAGGAGAAGAACCATTTCCTTCTCCCCTGGTGCCACAGCACCCATTTATCACCTGGCACTGGGCAGGTCCCTAACCAGCGTCACACCCTGCAAAAGCATTCACACCCTCCCATGGTGATCCACAGGCCACTGGAGGAAGGCAACACATGGCAGCCCCACTGGCCCACTGCAGCTGCCAGCCCTGAGCCCTGGCTGAGGGGGGGGGGGCAGGTCCCCTGAGCAGCATCCCCCACCATGTGCTTATCAGCCAGGTCCTCTTCATTCTAGAGATGCAGCATCACTGCCCGACCAAACCTCAGTGCTGTGGCCTCTCTCCTGCAGGACCCCCAAGCCTGCAGTGGCCAGTGCTCACAGCACCCTGCAGCTCCACTGCAAGGGCTGGTGGGGGGGTGGAACAGGAGGCAGGACAATGATAGCGAGGAGCAGTGTGGGGCAGCCAAGGAATTGCACAAAGCCCTGGCAAAACAGCTGACACCAGAGATTGGGGAGGAAATTACAAGGACCATGTCACATCTCCCAGCCAAAGAAGACACAAGACACCTACACCCACTGCCACCCCTGGTTTCAGCAGCTTGTGCATGAGATGATGCAAGCCAGAGCAGCAGGTGGCAGGGGTGGCCCGGGGCGAGCAGAGGGTATGTGTCCATACAGAGCCCCCAGCATCTCCTGCCAACCCCATGCCATCACCTGTGGCTAGGGCACGTCCCTGCAGATGATGACTGATGCTGCACTGATTCCACTATTGTCCAGAATAACAAGATCTTTTACACTAAGGTCTCAGCCAGCCTCCTGACCAACCTCACCTAAGCAGAAGAGTCCCTCTAGCACAAGCATCCATGCTGGGGACATGCTCTTGCTGCAGGAGGTGGCATGGGCTGGCACCAAGGACCCAAACCCAGCCCATCAGGGCCACCATCCTCCTGCGGTCATATGCCCTGCAAGGTTTCACTGCTGCCCTGTCTTCCAGGTGTGAGCCCTTCTCCCCCACCACCTCCCTGGAAGGTGGATGCTTTGTGTCTGCCTCTACCCTAGTCTCTAGCAGCATACCACCCCGGCACCAGGCTGAAGAACAAGGTGAGGAGACCAGGCAGGAGGACAGTTCCAGGAGGTAGCAAGCCCAAGGAAAACAAAAACATAGAGTGGCATTGCCATGGTGGCCATGGAAGTGTGGCATGGGAATGGCTGGCAACGTGGGATGGCAGCAGCAGTGGGCATGGCCAGAGCAGCACAGAGCTACCTGCAGCCTGTCCCCTACCCAGGGCAGGTGGCCAGAGCCCAGTTTTCAAAGCAGCACAGCCATCCAGGGCCTCCCGGCCACGCTGGGAGTCAGGACTAGCACCGTATACCTTGGCTAGGCCCTACACCGACCCCTCAGCCCCACCGACCCCAGTCCCCCCATGTGGGGCTCCCAGTCCTCTCTGCCCCTGCCTGTCCTGTCTGAGACCCTCAGTTTTCCCTGCCCAGGGGAACAGCAGCAGGCATCCCACCCTGGGGCTCACCGGCCCATGCCCATCCGGGGACCGCTGTCCCACTGACCCCTGCCACCCTGGAGACCCAGCCCTCAACCCCAGCCTTCTCAGGGTCCCCGGTCTCACCGACTCCAGCGCACCGAGGGCCTCCAGCCCAGCTGCCCCGGCCTGTCCGAGACCCCCAGCCTCCCGATCCCTTCCACCCGCAGCCCCAGCCCATGCTTGCGGCTCCCGCCGCCCGGGGTACCGTCGCCTGCCCACCTGCCTCCCCCTGCCCCACCGCCCCGCTTCCTCCCGCAGCAGCCCGCTCCCCAGCCCCACTCACGGCACACCGGCACGAGCGGCTCCCGCCGGCAGGGCGGACAAAGCGACGGGGCGGCGCGCCGCCGCCTCCCGCCGAACAAAGGGGCCCGGGGCCGCCCCGCCCC